>JAHBCN010001774.1:0-107140 GCA_019359885.1 Listronotus oregonensis | reverse complement strand
ACCGAGCTTGGTGCATAGCACCTGGAGGCCGAATCTTAAATTTCTTCTCTGCATCTCCACCAAGAAATTTTATTGAAAGCTCAATTAATTCACGATAGTTATCTCTAGATATTTCTTTAGTCAATTCAAATCGGTAAAGTTCTAGCAGTTTATCAATTTCTGAAACATTTAAACAAGATAGCTTTTCCGGACAGATTTGTATTTTTTCGGCATCGATATTTTTCCAGTTTTCTCGGAACTTTTTAAACAACGGAATATCTGGGCTTGTAGTTACTTGGCTGATTTTCGCTTCAAACACACTTTTTAATACTAGTTCGTAGACGTGATGACGGCAAGCAAAAATGAGCATTTCTCTATCCAGTTTTTGTTCGAGAAGCACACATGCGCCATTAATACGGCCTGTATTTGAAGCAGTAGTATCACAACAGAGAATTTGCACTCTGTCCTCAAGATTCCAGTTGAGAATGGCATTCCAAACTGCCTGTGCCTGTTCGCTTCCTGATGAGCTGTCCAATTTTGGCACAGCGATAAGTTGTTCGTTATCATCATATGAAATAACTATCGGGAGGCGTTCTTCTTTAGATTTACGTGAATTTAGAGCCGGCAATAGTTTGCCATCCCAGTGGATAGTTACCGTATCTGGGATATTGTTTTGAAAATTAACTTTTATAGCTTCAGCCCGCTCTCTTCGCATTTCTGTACGAATTCTATGGATTGAGGACTTGCTTATAGAAAAGTCATCCGTGTTATACCCTAGTGCCTCAATAGTAGCTTCAATTATAAATACAGAATCTCTCACATTAACTGACATCTATCTAATGCGGCAACCAACTTCGGAGTTATAAAATTTTTTCGCATACAAGTTTTCTCGGGCTGAGAGGAAGCACCACTTAGGCTGGGTCTATTTTTTTGTAAATCTATTATTTCAGAATCAGAAGATGAGTTTTCTTGTGGTGGTTCATAAGAAGATGTCGATAGAGCTAATGATGAAAAATATTTAGCACGTCGCTTTTCCTCCTCAATGTTTCTAAGGCGCGCCTTTTCTTCTTTTTCTGTAAGTTTTTTGTCCACTCCGGCTAAGTGACCAGGCCGACCTGGTTCTCTTTGGCGCTTCAAGAAAATCCTATCTTCATTTATTTTAATTAGCTAATGCGCATCAGCATAAGCAATGTCAAACAAATTGTCTAAGTTGGAAAGAAACTCTTGTCGACGTTGTGTTTTTCGCATTTTTTGCAAATCTCTCCAAACTTGGTATAATGAAACTAGTTTCTTAACACAGCTAGGTAATGATTTAGTCGGTATACGTGTATTTCCCAGTAAATAATACACTCACGAATAGTAAGATTTGCACTTTCATTCACACTTAAATTCACTTCACGAATATGATAGAACAATACTCCCAGTACTTGTCCATTAGAGGGGAAATTTCGAACCGGTGATTTGATGTTTTACGTCTCCTATTAAAAATATATCCTTTTGGAACTTCGTAACTCCACTGACATGTTTACTACTCAAAAGTAATGCGGTTACTAATAAAATAAACAAATAATAACAAGCAAGCAATGCGAGATGTCCGTCGCGCCGTACCGTGCAAGCACAGATACGTTTCGCTGCAAGTCGGCACGGGTTGCCGTGATCCTAAGTACGTAAAACTTTATTTTTAAATGTTTTGAGACCATTCAAACAAAATAAGGGGTATGCATTAAAAAATATCACTTTCATTTTTTGGGACACCCTAAGATATATATATATATATATATATATATATATATATATATATATATATATATATATATATATATATATATATATATATATATATATATATATATATATATATAAGTAGAGAAGAATTGACCGATTGACGCACACCCTGACCCGGGTCAGACGTTTATCTTAATATCTCTGACGTAATTAAATATTTAGGAATCTTGTGTGACGCGTTATTTAGGGCGTGGCCAATACTATCTGTCAAATGTCAAATGTCACCTGTCACCTGTCACCTGTCAAATGCTGCCTGTCAAACGTCATATGTCGCGAACCACGTGACTTAGGAAATTTAGCTTACGTGTATGAGATATATTTTAGAGTATTACGCAAGCGCTAAAAAAATGGCGCCTGTCACCTGTCAAATGTCAGCTGTCAACTGTCATATTTCGCGAACCACGTGACTTGGAACCTGCTTACGTGTATGAGAGATATCTTAGGGTCTTACGCAAGCGTTAAAAAAAATGGCGTCTATCACCCGTCAAATGTCACCTGTCATATTTCGCGAACCACGTGACTTGGAAAAGTTAGGTTACGTGTATGAGAGATATCTTAGGGTCTTACGCAAGCGCTAAAAAAATGGCGCCTGTCACCTGTCAAATGCCACCTGTCAACTGTCATATTTCGCGAACCACGTGACTTAGAACCTGCTTACGTGGATGAGACATAACTAAGGGTCCTACGCATGCGTTAAAATAATGGCGTCTGTCAAATGTCACTTGTCAAACGTCAAATGTCAAACCTAACATGTGGGGGCCCCCTACGCTTAAGCACCAGGCCTGGGGTGTAGACCTGGGGCTTATACGTAGGGTGAAGAGCCTTTTTATTATATTAATCTTACAATTTTTGAATAGTAAATAATAAAACACATTGTATATAATAAATTAATTTATTTAAACCACATATACAGGGTGAATCAAAAATAGGCTACATTTAATTTGCTACTAACATTACATAAAATTACAATACTACGTTCTACTAACTATACTTAACCTAAAATTACAATTATCTCTATGTAAGGAAAAATATATTTATTAAATCTTTCTTACAGATCCTATTAATGGTGAATATCTAACAAGTTTATCATGAATAATTAAACAGTAGGCACTGGTGTTAGCGGGAAAGTTTCCTTTTGTTTCAATCTCTAGTCTTACATCAATAATACCAGAATTTAATATTTCATTCTGTCTTGAACAATCAATTACAATTAGAGGCTCATACTTTTTAAAGTTTTGGGAGTAAAAGTGGTTCTTTTCTTTCTCGTAGTAGCTCTCTTGAAATTCGAATACATTTCATAAAGAGTAGCTATTAGTCCTCTTGAAATCTCAAATTTAAATTATCATACGGAGAAAATTCCGAATTTAAATAAAGCTTTTACATTTGATACATTACAATGATCAAATAAGCTACTGTTTTTGTTGAATTTATCCTTTCGGGCTGTTTGAAAACCTAAAATTATCCATCTGGGTCTTTCCACCTGCACCGAAGTCTTTATATTCCAGGTAAGTTGTTTTCCAGTTGGAACTGATGGATGTTCTGTGAGTTCCCAGCTTCTAAAACCGACATCCAATTCGGTTCCATTTTCAATAAGTTTTAAAAGCTCTATCCGTTCTACATCAGATACTGTAATATGTGGTAGCCTCCAAACAATCTTATGAATAGTAACTACTACATTTTCTGCATCAGCCGTATTAATAATAGCATTAATGTCAGAAGGGCTTCTTACTAACACCAATTCGTGCTTAACATTTATGAGTATTTTTTGAAAGTCTTCAGCAAATCCTAGTAGGGTTCTTAGCGGCACACAAACATTAAAACTTCCAGTGGTCGGGTCAACGTTATCGCAAGTAAATTCATCATCAATACTCCAACCAGCATTTTTATATTTATTTAATTCGTTAGCATTGTAAGAAATATATCCTTTCATGGTTCTGCTATTCCAGGATATCTAATCGAGTCAATAACCTTTCCACCAATTTCAAGACGAATTTCTTCAAAGAGGTGGCCGAAAAAGTTGTTTACAAGTTTCGCTGTGTTTGAAACTGATGCATCAACTCCTTTTAAAAGTCTTCCTTCTAGATAAATATGGCTCGCCCAAGGTAGAGTGTATATATCGGTTTGCTGTACCGGTATTCGAATTTCGTCATTATTTTTAAAAGAGTTAGTGTACGGCAAATGACTATGTCTCTCAATTTTTGTTATAGAGTTATCAAAGTTTAGAGGGTCCGTCACATTTAAAATACTTATTTTGAGAATTCTTTACAATTAGGCCTAGAGATTCAAGAAACTTTTTATTTTCTGCTGTTAGGCTCTTTTTAGTTTTTAACAATTGTTCAAAATCAGCAATTTTCTTGGAGTTATATTTGATAACCATACTACGTCTACTCTGTGCAGCAGTTTGTAATATACTGATAAACCCGACACAAAACGTTTGCCTATATAGATTTTCTTAAATGCATTCTTACAGTAATAATTTCTCCTCTAAAGTCAACCAATTCCCCGCCTTGATCGATCAGTTTCAATACAATGTTGTCTATAACTCTTGTAGATACCGGCATATAAATCACATTTCGAGGAATTTCTATTATTTTAAAACCAGCCGGTACTGATGGTGAAAATTCATGTATTGTATGAACAAGCTTATTATTGTGATAAGCCCCTGTAACAATATTACACTCGATTTTAATCACATTAATTTTTAAAATATTTATTATCCCCGCAGTTCCTCCGCTAAGGGCGCCAATTGCGCTTAAACCGGCAAAAAGTGGTATTAAAAATGGTAGGGAACCTCCGATTTTGGGGAGGGGCACAATGCCTGTAGGATGAACTTTTTCCACACCAGTAAATGCTTTTAAAGCTACTTCAGCAGCTGATGTGAGGTCCTCTGGTTTTTCAGCATACAGTGCATCCCTCGCTTTATGAAAGGCAGTCATAAAAGGAATACCTTTGCCTCTTCGAGCAGTAATCTTCTTGTTTGATTTCTTTTTAAACTTCTGCATGTCTGCACAGTACAAACTCTTTAGTAATACTAACTGTTATATAAGAATATTAACTTATAAATACATACCTCTCCATACTCTGCAGTTATTGTTCATCAACCAGTCATTACAATAACACGCATCTAAAGTTAAGAATATTAACTAATAAATACCAGCTTCTCTTAACTCTGTAGTCATTGTACATCAACCAGTCATTACGATAACACGCATCTAGGAGGCTACTTGAGGAAAAAGGGATCCTTGGTTAATAAAAATACAGTTATTTGAAAAACGGTTTCATTATTAGAAAAACAGCGCCGTTATTTGGAAATACAGTGCCGTTATTAAAAAACAGGGCTGTTATTTGAAAATACAGTGCCGTTATTTGGAAATACAGTGCCGTTATTTGAAAAACAGTGCTGTTATTTGAAAAACAGTGCCGTTATTGGAAAAACGGTGCTGTTATTTGAAAATACAGTGCCGTTATTGTAAAAACGGTGCCGTTATTTGAAAATACAGTGCCGTTATTAAAAAAACGGTGCCGTTATTTAAGAATCGGTGCCGTTATTTGGAAATACAGTGCCGTTATTGTAAAAACGGTGCCGTTATTTAAAAAACGGTGCCGTTATTTGGAAATACAGTGCCGTTATTAGAAAAACGGTGCCGTTATTTCAAAAACGGTGCCGTTATTTGGAAATACAGTGCCGTTTTTGTAAATACAGTCCCGTTATTTGGGGGATAAGGGGAAGAGGGACTGTTGCTGGGAAGAAATTATTAACACTTGTACCTTAATAATTTAAAAGAGGGGTTCTGTAGCCATGGATTTAAACAAGCTTGATAAGGATGTTAAACGTAGAATAATTGAAGCTTCCAATAGTATTCGTAAAAAATATTTGGATTTAAAGAGGGAATTGGGTGAGCAAGCCGAGGTGCAATTTAAAGAATATCAGAACTCGAGTGATCAGCGACCAGAAAAGAAGCGGAGTTTGCAAGCAGATCCAAACATTCTTCAACTTCTTGACGAACATTCGCGCAATGTAAAAAGACTATATGATTCTCTTAAAGCTGACCGTTATGAAAATGCTGTTACATTGGAGAATACGTATAGACCTTTGGCAAAACTAATATCCAAGTCGATGCAGTATGGTAAACAATCTACACCATTTACACCCAAGTCTGTAAAAAGATGACAAAGTGAACAATTTTCTTCGACAGTAATAAAAAAACCACGATTTCCACTTAATTTTACTGACCCTGTTCAAAAACATGACGAGCTAGCTGCTCAAGAAGAGGAAGAATATAACGATAATTCAATTAATGTCGAGACACGAGGCTCAGGGTATGAACGATGGCGAGGAAGCTGATTTAAACAGAACTATGTATGAACATAACCCTGAAGAAAGTTACTTTGACGATGAGTTCAGAGTCGATCCTCAATATAACCCTGTTCAAATGGATAGTATTACGGAAGAATCCTTTAGGGAATATCTAGATCAGTATGATCCGCTACCGAGAAAATATGTGAAAGGATTTATAACTGATACGGAAAACGAGTACGATCGCACATATTTAAAACATGATTTAGCCACCGATCATCTAACTTTTGGTGATTCTCGGCTTGAATTTAACGGACCGGATATTTATATTAAAGGAGAAAAATTTACTGGAACTCCTGGACTATATGAACTTTTATTTAAGACCAATCCATTAAAAAACAAATTGACCGCACTGGATGAGCGAACCTTTGCAAAAATTATTTTGCTAACAAATGCTAGCAAGAGAAATTTTAATGAAAAGGAACAACATGTAGGAAATAGAGGTGTCAAATATATGCTAACAATTAAACCATTACTTGAACGTATAAAAGAGGAAAATGCAAGAAAGCAGAGAGAACGTGACAAGCAATTACGAATTACACGTGCACAACAGCCTCAGGGTTATGGCTTACCAATCGATAGTCAGTCTGGTTTCTTACCTGATTACAAAACATTTTCCAATAATAAAATTGACTACGTTTACTGGGATGAACCAAATGAGCTTGTGGATAGATTAACATTGTTAATGGCAAGTAAGATAGCTGGTAATAACTCTCATGAAAACGAGATTATAAGTATTCTTGAAGAGTTAAGAGAAGCTGATATCATTGAATAAACTGATTAGACATAGTGATGCAGTATCATTAGCACGATGACTCTCGACAAATTCGGACGTAATTTAACACATCCCTATCATCTAGCAAAAAAGCTTAAAAGAGAAAATGATTTGAAAGATATTCCTGAAAAGACTTTGTATGGTTACATGAATATAATGTTGACTTGCGAAAAGGGTTCATCAAAGTATCTTTTTATAAATGGTTTAAAATTTGACTATTATATGTTTCCTATTAAGATTGGAATAATTGAATATGTTAACATTGACTCACCTGTAAAAACTTTTATTAACAAAAAAGAATATAAAGTACCAAGCGATTTACTGCAGCAAGAGTTAAAATTTGTTGATAAAATTACGTTTTTAGCAGATAAACTTAAATCACATACTAAAATATCTGTTGAGTTTGTAATTAAATATCCTATTTCATAGGTTTGGTATATAAATACATCTTTGTAATTTTAGGTTAAGTATAGTTAGTAGAACGTAGTATTGTAATTTTATGTAATGTTAGTAGCAAATTAAATGTAGCCTATTTTTGATTCACCCTGTATATGTGGTTTAAATAAATTAATTTATTATATACAATGTGTTTTATTATTTACTATTCAAAAATTGTAAGATTAATATAATAATAAGGCTCTTCACCCTACGTATAAGCCCCAGGTCTACACCCCAGGCCTGATGCTTAAGCGTAGGGGGCCCCACATGTTAGGTTTGACATTTGACGTTTGACAAGTGACATTTGACAGACGCCATTATTTTAACGCATGCGTAGGACCCTAAGTTATGTCTCATCCACGTAAGCAAATTCTAAGTCACGTGGTTACGTGGTAACTTTTTTATTATATATATATATATATATATATATATATATATATATATATATATATATATATATATATATATATATATATATATATATATATATATATATATATATATATATATATATAAAACAGTGACCGCCAAAAAGTATGCGACATATGGAAAAAAAAATATTATGACGTTTTTCCGTCCGAGTCCGTTCCGAGTTACGGTATTTAAAAAATGCCTATGCGACAACTCGGGTTTCGGAAAAATATAATTTTTAAAAATTTTCTTCGGAAAAAAGGAGTAACTTACTAAAGTAAAAAAAAATGTGCCAAAACATTAGTTTAGGTCTGGAAAACCTGTTTCTAAATGGAACAGAAAAATTTTTCAAACAAAATTATTTTTATGGAAAAAAATGTCAAAATTTTTGTTTTTATCCAAATGGCTTAAAATTTTACACATAGCTATAAAATTAAATTCTGAACAACTTATCCTTGTAAAAATTTTCGATATTTTGACAAATAGGGTCTTTTGGTCAACCGACCTAACAAAATTCAAATTTACTGCCAAATAACAAATGACAATCGGTATCGTTCAATTGTTTCTGAGGTTTTAAGTAATGCAGAGTTGGTATGCAAAATAGATTTTTTTCTAAACGTCATAATAATTTTTTTCCATATGTCGCATACTTTCTGGCGGTCACTGTATATGTATGTATATATATATATATATATATATATATATATATATATATATATATATATATATATATATATATATATATATATATATATATATATATATATATATATATATATATATAATAATATATAATGGTAGAGGTTCTTGAGCCTTGTCATATAATTTAATATAGAAAATTGTTTCTTGGGCATATGGCACCCAATTAAAAAAAATAATAATAATTACGTAGTTAGAGGTATGCTTTTTGCTAATCGCATTAAAATTACGGGGTTTCCAAAAGGATGGAAACCTCGGGTGTGGCTAAGTTGGCTACATGTTTCACCGTTGTTGGGGATGGTCACATCCGCTGTAAGCCAAGACACGACTGACGAAGGCTCTCCAAGTCTTTAAAACTATCCTATATAAAAGATCCCAAAAGAATCCCAATGCAACCAGTTAAGCATATTAATCCAAAAAGATGTTAAATAGTAAACAATTTAAATAAGGTAATATCAACAATTTAAATAATGTTAAAAAGTGCCATCTAGGTAGACTACTCATTCGAATTTCACAAACCCGTGAACTAATGAGTGGCCATTTTGCTTTGTCAAAGGTGTCAGGTTTGCCATTTTTGAATTTAACATATATATATATATATATATATATATATATATATATATATATATATATATATATATATATATATATATATATATATATATATATATATATATATAGATATATATATATATATATATATATATATATATATATATATATATATATATATATATATATATATATATATATATATATATATATATATATATATATATATATATATATATATATATATATATATATATTGAATACGCCATTTCAAATTTCTCAATTTTTACTTAAGATTCTTAATCAGGATCACATTGATTTTCAGAAATTAAAATAAAGGATTTTGAAACATATGCCTATTAAAATCTAGAAATAAAGAAACACACCTAACATGTGATTTTTAACTAAAATATGTTGTTTTTAGGTCGAGAGAAACAATATTTAAATGAAACTTTTTTTGTAACCATAGAGTGTGGTATTCAAAAACGGGCATTCATTTTACTTGCATTTATGTTAAAATTTTTGATTGCTCGATCTTCATATTTTTTTTATCCTTGAGATAACGCTGAGCAACTTTTAAATGGGACATTTAATTATTTCTGTTCAGGGTGTCATCCAAAAATAAATTTAAAATTTTTATACATTTTTATATTCCGTAAGTGGAAAAATTATTAAGCGGTACTGGTAAAACTTCTTGTGAAATTACAATAAGATGTCCCATTTATAAGTTGCTTGAGGTTTTTCATAAGGTTTCATTTAAGGGTGGATTCATGTTGATCTCAGGGATAACATATTTAAATTTGAAGAATATTTACCAAAAACTAATTAGGCTAAGGGTTACAGCTCTTCAAAATGAGGCTAATCTTTGACGCTTGATTAATCATCTGGATTATGTAGTATCATTCGTATCGTAGCTACTATTTGTAAGTATAAAAACTAAAGATGATCCGGATTCGTGATCCGATAAATAGGAATCGATTTCCTGGATTCGAATCGTGATTCGTATTAGTGATTTGATTTCTTTACGAGGATCCGGATCTGTCAATCGATTTCTTCTTTAAAGGATCCGTCCCAGCTATGACCTAATAATAGGTAAATTGGTAGGTTTACAATACCGCTGATCACCCGGTATATGTCAAAACCTACTCTTAGGTTATTCATAATCACTAGGTTTAAGGTAGGTTTAAAGTGAGTGGGTATAACACCCTTCCACCGCAACCGATCGGTCTATTGTGGCTCACACCCTTTTATATTTCTCCCACCAGGTCCAGACTCCTAATAAATTTGATGATCCTGTTGGGAGAGAGATCTTTCACCTCTCCCGGCAACAAGGTGTCATTGGCGAGGATTGCGAATCTTAGTCGTGCCATTGCTGGGCACGAACACAGTATGTGTTCTGCCGATTCATCTCCCTCCATGCACATGCAGCACTCGGCGTCTTCCGCTAGGCCGATCCTGTACATGTGGTATTTTAATCTGCAGTGTCCCGTGTACAGTCCCACTAGAGTTTTAAGGTGTACCCTTGATTGCTCCAGTAGTTTGACAGTACATTGTTGGTTCGGTGGGCTTATGAAGGCCTTCGAGTGTCTAAGACCCGGAAGTCCATGCCAGTACCGAAGATTTTCTCTTTGTGTCCAAGCTGATGTGAACTGCTTGGCCGTTCCATAAGATATACCGATGACCGGTTCCGGCCCTGTGGATTTTGTCTCCGCCCCCCTTTTGGCAAGGAGGTCTGCGGATTCATTACCCTCTAGGCCGGTGTGTCCAGGTATCCACAGTAGTGTAACCTTATTGTTTTGACCCAGTTTGGTCAGCGCATCCTTGCAATTCCAGACGGTTTTCGAATTGCAACGGCTGGATTCAAGAGCCTTAAGAGCTGCTTGACTATCGGAGAATATTTTAACTGTCTTACGTGTGCAGTGAAGATCAACCAGCGATTTAGCACACATCTCAATAGCAAATACCTCCGCTTGAAATATGGTTGCGAGAGTGCCCAATCAAAGGAAAATTCTGCCCTCGGCCTCTGTCCATATATTCCAGCTCCAACACCGTCCTTGGTTTTGGAGCCATCGGTGTACCAACAGCCCGGAGCAGGTCGGTCATTTTTCGATTCCAGTCCTCCCTTTGTGGGTAGACTACACTGTAGAGCCGGTTGTAATTGGTTGCTGTAGGCATTATGTCTGAGGGCATTCCCAGTCTGTCACAGGTCAGGACATTCCTGAGGAGACTTACTAATTCACTGGATACATATAAGGAAATATCCACAAGAAAAAAATAAATGCTCCACACTAATGCGATATTTGTTATAAAAGTTTATTTTTTGTTCATTATAGCAATTACATGCAGGCAAAAATTAAAATGTATTATGCCTGCAGCCCAATATTTTCCAGCTACAAAATTTGTCTTTGTCATTGTGAAAATTAGGTTGTCTGCCGGGTGTATATGAGCAACCCCGTTTACCTGCAACATGCAATCATTTTGTGCCCAAACATTATACAAAAAAAAATGCAAAAATAAAACCATCAATGCGACAAATACCAGGCAACGGCGCACATCAGCGACAAATTCTCGGCGCTTACTCCCGCGTTTTAGCAGACGCAGAAAGGCACAGTTTGCCGAACCGCGGATATCTCGGATAGCCGTGTATTGCACGCCGCTTTGCCAATCTGAGGGTCTGTTTTAATATTGACTTTGCCCTGTTGAGCTGCTGTGTTGCTTTTTCTTTCTTACAGTTTGATCTGCTGGATTAACACTAGTTTTGCATATTATCAACTACCAAGAAATCGCATGGCGATTTTAAGGTAAGATTAAGCTAGTTAAAATCTGGATTGTCGCTGCACATGGCCGCTGTCGGCATTTTCTTTGTTTTGTTTTTATCAGTCATTCATACAGACTACGATCCTTGCGCTGGTTAGTTAAGCCATTATTTCAAATATTGTGACAGAATTATGTTTTTATGTTATTTAATATTAAAATATTTTGTTTTTTTGATTATACTTATACAAGCAAACAAATTTTGACATTTACCCTACTATCTAAATTTTATTTTATTCGTATAAAGACACACTTAAATGTATCCCAACTATTAAGCAAGTGCAGGTAAAATATATTCAAGTTAATTCAGGTCTCTAACTGCCTATTTATAAACTTGGGGTTTTGATGGCGTGGCCGTTTTGCTGTCGCCCAAAGTCTACGGCCTTTATAAATGGTTACATTAAACGCCATAAGTTTAACTTGCGAACGGAAATTGTAACAACAGCGGTAACGAAACGTCCACCTTATAATTTGTCCTTAAGAAAGACGGTTTGGATAAGAAAAAATTTCTACGAAATTATTCGACCGATTTAGAATCCTTTTTTTCCCAAAATAAAAAATAGTGTTGCAAAAAGCTAATTACGTTCCAGTATACTATATATGAATATAAATACAGATCTAATTTCACTTTGTCAAAGTAAAGTGTTAAAAGAAAAACAAAGTAAAGCTTAATATACCTTTTCCCATCTGTTCTAATATTGATTTTGCCCTGTTGCTTTTTATTTTCAGTAGTCTAATCTGCTGGATTAATGCTAATATCGAATACTTATAAATGCAAAATCGCATATTTTAAGGAAAGATTAAACTAGAAAAGAACTGTCGAAGCACTGTTTTTTATTACCTATTATGAATTATTTACAGGCACTAACGATTAAGGGCCTTGGGTCAAAATTTTTTGGCACTTATTAATATAGCATATTATTTTTCGAGTATTGCAGCAGATACATACAGGGTGTCCGAAAAGTCTTAGTATGGGCTCATATCTCCGAAGTTAGTAAATATAGAGAAAGCAAATGTTGGCGAATGCATACGTACATATAAAGAAATCTACTACGTATTTACAAGTTTTTCACTCTGGCACCAGGAGGTTCCACCCAAAAATCTTAAATGGAATCCTATGTCGGTATGTAGCTCATTTTAATACCAGTCTAGAAGAACAGTTTCAATTTTTATTTTATGTGATGTTCAAAATGACTACCGCCCACCTCTTGACAATAATATGGTCTATTTTGAAATTGTGCTCTTACGTTTGTCAGAATTTGTGGTGTTATAGTGGCGCACTCACCCGTGATTCGTTGCCGTAGTTCCTGCCAGTTTTCTGGTTTTGTTGCAAATACCCTCTCCTTCACATAACCCCAAAAGAAGAAGTCAAGGAAAGCGAGGTCCGGGGATCTTGGTGGCCATTCAATAGGCCCTCTACGCCCAATCCAGCGACCAGGAAATTCCTCATCTAGGTATTGTCTTACAGTTAAATGAAAGTGTGGAGGTGCCCCATCCTGCTGAAAACTTGGATCATGGTCAAAACCATCATTCTCAATAGTAGCTTCAATTGCAGGTGTAATAGCTTCTTCTAAAAGTTGAAATTATAAGTGTCCGGTAAGATTTCCTTCAATAAAAAAAGGACCAATTACAGTATTACCGAAAATTCCGGCACATACGTTTCATTTCTCAGGATTTTGTGTATGGCCTTTTTCAATCCATGGAGAATTTTGATCACTCCCCTATCGACAATTGTGTCGATTAACTAAACCATTTAAAAAAAGCTGGCTTCGCCACTTAAACATGTCCGATAGAGGTAGTTTGGTTGTGTGTCAATTAAATGTCCCTAGTTTCACAAAATTGCAGCCTTAGATCTGGGTCGTCTTCACTAAGTTCTTGTAGAAGATGAACTTTAAAGGGATGAAATTTATGCTTTTGTAAAATTTTATGCACTGTTAATTTGCCTATGGTACATACATTGGCAGCTATTATGCGCACTGATTGCTTTGGTTCAATGGCAGTTGTACCCAAAACTTGAATTTGAAGCTCCTCGGTTTTAACGGACGGGCGACCGGATCTTGAGGCGTCTTTCACGTTAAAAGTTATAGTAAATTTTTGCATAACACTGCTCACTTAGAAGAAACTGGTCTGTCTGGAAAAATATTATTTAACAATCTTGCTGCCTTATGATAATTTCGATTAGCTTGTCGATACAAAAAATGATTTTAACTTTGTCTTCATTTGCGCGAACAATATCAAACGTATATAATCAAAAAATGTATAATGCCTTTTCATTGTTATTGTCAAACTAAAACAGCATAAACGGATAGTGCTGGATAAATATAATAGAAGAATATCGTAAAAAAAAAATTATTCACAAAACGTGATAATAAATTTATTTTTTGTTGAATAAATTTAAATCGAACTACTACTGGGGAGTAGTTCGCATACTGTCAACCAGGAAGCATCTTCTGAAGATGCCAACCGCTCGTGTTGGCGAAACGTCAAGTCAACCAGACAATCGGCGCCGGCCTAACAGCCCAAAAACCATTGAAGTTACGTTACATTAAAGAAAAATTGTTTCGAATTTTTTGTGACGGAATCCGTACTGCATGTTATGTATTATTTTGTACTTTTCCAAAAACAATAAAATTTGAGAATTAATGAATTTTTCCATTACCTTGCAAACAACTGAAAGAAGAGATAGGGGTCTTTAATTAGAAGGGATAATTTTAGATCATTTCTTGGGGATGTGTTGCATACACGTGGCAGGTCAGCTCTCCGAAAAAATGCCCGTTTCATACGAAATTCAAAAGGAGCTAGTTAGGACAGGTGCAAGTTCGGGAGTACATTTTTTAGGACAATTGCTGGCATGTGGAATTTAATAAAATTTGTTAAATTTGTAACTTTAGAAAAGCCAGTTTTCATCACCTAATTATAAAATACACCAAAGGATACACTCGGCTAAAAGATTTGTTAATTATTTATGATGTTTTTGCATACTGCTGATGGTTTTTATTATATGCTATTTTAGTATATTTGATAGATAAATAGATGGAATTTAATATGATCGACAATAATGGTCATTTAGCGCCTTCATTATTGAAGTATATTTGACAATGGACTTAAAAATATACAATTTTACCCCATTTACACTACTTTTTTAGGTACCTTAACTATTTTAATAAAATGGGACAAATGTTATTATATTTTAAGCCGATTTCTCAGGATAAGAAATAGAAAAGGTTAAAAAAAACTCATTATCTCTTAATGATCCACCACTGGTAATGATGCAAGAACTAAAGTAGTTTTTCAAGTGAAGTTAATGTTTTTGTTCTGCACGATGTAACTATTATAACTGAATGTCGTAATTTGGCCGATTCATTTAAAAGGGAAGGTGAACTATTAAATGATGTTACAATTAGATCTTTTAACTGAGAAGTAATTATATGTAAATGAAAAAAAGTAATACACTATTAATGGCATAAAGCATAAGAAATAACATTTAAAAACAAATATAAAACCAATGGCGGAGGGTGACAATAAGAAGGTGAATCAATTTTAATTAGCCCCCTTCGCCAACTTCACCGAAAGTGCCTAGTACCAAATTTTTTTTTCATAAAAGTTGCAGGAAAAATTTAATTTAACAAAAATTTTTCAGAATGATTTAAGAAATACGGATAATCTTTTTCAGAATTTTTGGACACATTTTCGGACCTCTGGAAAAATGGCCGAACATATTTTTTTTAAACTTATGCAAAACTGCTGGAAAAATTTAGCCATATTCCAGAATGACACTGAATACTTTTTGTGCAAAAAATTATGTTCTGTAAAAGAGACCCTATCGATAAAACGGGGATTTATCATTAAATAATAATTGACCAATATTTTACCCGGAAAAAGTGTCAGCTTCGGAAAAAAAATTATGGATCAGAAACTCGGGGTAGGTGGGATAATGTAAACTTATTTTTATTTAATTTTACAATCAGAAACCCAACAACAAACAGAAATTTTAATAATAAATAAAGCATCTAACTTATACGCAACCCCGCAACCACTTGACCTGAATACGTTTTAAAAACAAGTGATGATAAGCGAATTCGGAAATGAATCTTGCTTTCGAGGTAGTGTCAATTTTTACGTCATCCGCATAAACGTAAGTCAAATTTCTACAAAATACCGCGTTTCCATGGCAACCGCCGCGCCATAAACAACATCATTATAAAGAGCGCGGCGTGTTGACTTAAGGCGCCATGGAAATAATACTTCGCGTTTTGACAATGTACAATAAAAATTCTGATTTTATTTTATTTTTATAGCGACTGAACAACTTAATATTTTATGCTAATTTGTTTATGATTTAAGTTAATTTACTATGTTTTACCAATTAAAAAGTTGTAGCATGTGTTGTAAAAATTTAAAGTAAACCACTGATCCACTTGGGACTTATGACGTGCTGTGACGCAATTGTTTATTTTCGGGTATGATTTTCAAACTAGATTATATTTTTGCTGCTAAAATTACTCTTAATGAATAATATTTCTTTAAATTTTTATTTCTTTATTCTTATATTGTTACCTACGTTACAACAGCTTTGAAAATTTTTGGTTTTTTTATACTTAGTGTCATAACTCAAAGACAAAACTATATTTTCAGAATACTTAATACGCTAGTTTAGTTAGAACTAATTTCAAACGCCCTTTTCTCGATACTTTGTTTTTCTGCGTTTTAGCACTATTTCAGCAATATGTCACCAAATAATTTTTTTATGAAAAAGAAAATTATTGAACGTTAGTAACGAGAGTAAATAAATTGCAATTTTCTTGATATACAAAACATTTTAAATTTGTTTATTTGTTAATTGGTTAATTCTTCATTCGAAATAAGGGTCAACCTGAGTTAGGCATAAAGTAATTTAAGTAATTTATACTGTGGGAGTTAAGTTTTTAGATATTTAACCAATTTTCTTCCAGTTTCGTTAACAATGTCCCAAATATGCAATTTACTACATTTCACGGCACTTTTAGGACATCGCGCTAGTGTCCACTGACATGATACAATCAACTACTACTGTGTAGGTACTTACGCAGTTATATTTATGTCTTTGAAAAACCAGCGTTTTTATTGGTTTTACTACTAAATAGAACCATCCTAGCTAAGCTTTTCTATTTTTTTTAGGTGGAGTGTGATTTATGCACCATTTTTTAATTATTCTCAGAGCCTTTTGCATTATTTAACTTTTAACTCTTTAAATTTCCTATGGACCAGTAAAATCAGTTTTTCATAAGCGTAAAATAGTGTAAAGAATTTCTTTGATTTTGAAGGGGTAGAGTAGGCTGTCGCTCGAGGATTAAGCTTTGCAGAAGTGGTGATAAAGGTATCTCTTGGATCATGTCTAAGCATATTCACCAGTAAACTATTTTCTTTAAAAACCCATTTTATATTTACGCACTGACGAAAAGTAGAATCTTTTTATTTAAGCTTAGAACTAAAATTAATATTTAAAGCGATCTTTATTCAGATTCTTTCTTAAACCAAATCTTGAATTAGCGGGATTTAATTACGTGTCCTATGAAAATTAACATGATTTCATTAATGACTATACTTATAAGCCGGATAATAAGCAATTTTACAAGTACACCGATTAAATTCACAATAAATTGTCGGTATGTTCTTCCAAGAATGACCCGCCGGTAAAGCAGGTTCTTGCAAGGTCGACCTTGAGTTCAGGAAACAATAATCATGGGACATCAACCCTATTAAAGACCGATGGTCTAAGATACAAAGAACTATGTTGACTGTGCAGAATACAAAAGCTTAGAGGCACGATTATTTTATAGCATAGTTTTTATTTAATTCTAAAACTAAAAGAAAAACTGCAGCTAACACTGTGGTTTTACGTTTTGCAAAAAAGTTGTATTTAGTAACGAGACTAAAAGAAACCTATTTGGGAGAGATGGTATAAGATGGGTGAGGCGTCTGGTTGGCAAAAGGTATAACCCAAATGCTACCTTAAAAAAATTTAGTTAAAAAAATACATAGTCGTTTACAAAAATAAAAAAGTTTATTATTTACTTTTTGTTTTCAAACTTTATATAGTGATAGTTATAACATGCTGATCAAAATTCTCCACGGGCACAAAACTCAAAAGCCCCCCAGGTTCCCCAAAATCACCCTCAAAGTCACTGGGGATTTTTCTTATGGAAAATGGGTTTCGGTCAATTGTTTTTAAACTTTGCAGAGTGATAGTTCTCAACACGCTGATTAAACGTCTTCACTTGCACAAAACCCGAAAGTTCCCCAATTCCCCCAAAATTACCCTCAAAAGTCATTTCGGATTTTTCCTATGGAAATTGGATTTCGGCCAATTGTTTTTAAACTTTGCATAGTAAGAGATCTCAACACGCTGATCAAAAGTCTTCACGGGTACAAAACCTAAAAACCCCTCCAATTGCCCCAAAATCACACTCAAAGGGATGGGGATTTTGATTGATAGCTTGGCCAACTGCTCTGCGGAATTTTTTGATAATGTTGTCGAATTGAAGTCATTTAAGCAGTTACAGCGTTACAGCGAATGAGTTCATATGTAAGTGAAGTAGGTTGGACTCTGATTGCGGGGGAAGGGGGTTTAATGATAGAATTCCGTTACCCCACTATGGAGGGAAATTTGCTATAAACTATTCAAAATCCGTGAGCAGAAACTTCATATGGCAAACCTTGAGGGAAAGCAGACTTTAGCAGTTTGTGAGATTGGAGTCCGTAGTCGGGGGAGGAGGTATTGTGAGGGGGGTTTACATACCCCGTAAGTAATCCAGGTAAAAGAAGTGTCAGGCTGTAGCTCTGTAACTATTTAAGTGGCTACAATTTGACAACACTATCAAAAAATTCCGCAGAGTAATTTACCAAACTCAGTCAAAATCATCCCCAGTGACCTTTGAGGGTGATTTTGGGGATGTTAGGGGGGGTTTTCGAGTTTTGTGCCCGTGGAAACTTTTGATCAGCGTATTGAAAACTATCACTTTGTAAAGTTTAAAAATAGTTGGCTTAAACCCTTTTTCGTAAAAAAAAATCCCCAGTCACTTTTGAGGGTGATTTTGGAGGGGTTGGAGAGGTGTAATAGGGCAGTATGTTTGTTTATGGACATTAATAATATCGAATTACTATAATAAGTGGAGTTTACAAAAAAATATTGCTAAATAAGATTTTCTTCAAAAATACAGCAAGATTTATTTTTACGACTGTCGAATTTTGTTACGAACTTATTGCCGTGTTGCCAACCTCGGGATTGTCAAAGATCGTACGAAAAACTTGAAATTAACGCACTTGAACCAAAATTATCGTTTTTGAACTAAAATTATTATACGTTTATTATTTTAAATATTTTTTTATTATACAGTTTATCCCGGTGTCAGCGGTGCCTAGTCAGGACAGAAGATACTCGTATAATATACCGTCGACTCAAAATAGTCTATTCGAGAAGTGTGTTTTCTGCGAAAAATAGTTAAAAAAATATGAGCAATAGCTATTCGACGCGGAATGCAATTCTGAGAAAAGCATTTTAAAGATTTTTTCTGGCAATAAAAATTGCAACTGTTATTAACAACAAAAAACGTAAAAAAAGAAGCCTTTTCGATTTTAGATGATAACTCAAAAACCATAAGAGAGCGGAAATTGCAAACAAATCCTTAAATAGGAGGAAATTTTCAAAAAATAAAGTTTGGACTCCCGGAACACTATCTCTATTATTTATAATTTTAATTTAACTCTGAAAACGGGCCTTCGCGCGATTTCTTCGGTTGCGCGCTCGGAGTCAAAACCGAGTACGTCACACTAAATAATAAAACCGGGGGTGGATTTACGCATAGGCTGAGTAAGCTGAAGCCTAGGGCGGCAAATATGATGAGCGGCAAATTTACGAATAAATTTAAAAAAAAATGTAATCGTAAATTTTAATGATATAATTAATGATTTTGTAAAAAAAAGGTCTGAAGAAAAATGTTAGTATAGGGTTTTGCCTATAATTAAACAATACATAGTTCAAAAAATGATTTATTTGTTTTACCGATTTAATTTGTATTTTGTTTTTATATTATAAAATTTGTTTGTTTTAAAGAATTGTTATTTAAATTTCTGTATGATTTACTTTTAGTAAATTTGTTTATTAAATTTTTATAAGAATTACTAGTAAAGCTTATATTTTTTTAATACAATTTTTTTCGTTTTGACATCGAAATAATATTGACATATTAGGGCGGAAAAAAGTTAAACCCGGCCGTGATTTTGACCATACTACTCTGATTTTTCATTTTTCATTTGCAAACTTCTTTATAGAAGTTATCTTATGATAACCTTCTTGACAAAATGACAACCCCAAATACTGAAATATAGTTTAATTGATTACATTGTTGCAATTAACTGAAAACTTTCCCTTAATGCTACTTGATAATGCTTTTACTTTTATGTGAATGTAATTCAAGAATACACACAAAAGTGTTTCCAATAGAACAATAAATACATGTATAATACAATGTATAATCAACTGGTAGTTGTCGACTCTAGACATATTAACTATTACACTGGTCAACATTTGATCTACGCGGGAACGCCGGAAGCGGATATGTGCTATCAGGGTTTTTGGGCTCGCTGATTACGACAAGAGGGTCGGTTAACCTTCATCACGTCAGGTTTAAGGTCATTTGAAGGTCAAGTAAAGGAAAAAACCATCGGAAAAATCTGGAAAAATTCATGCATATGTTTTCGAGTTTACATCTATCTTAGAGGTCATACAAGGTCATTTAAAGGTTATTATGAAGAGTTTTTGGGATAAAAATGTTGAGTACTATTCAAAAAATCTGAAAAAAATCGTACGTATGTTTTTGAGGTCGGCGAATCGGAATCCGAGGTCAGTTAACCTTCATAAGGTCAGGTTCAAGGTCATATATAGGTCAATTGGAGGAAAAAGCATAGGCAAAATCTGGAAAAATTCATGCATGTAAATAGATCCATTTTTCCGATGGTCTTCATCTTTACTTGACCTTCAAAGGACCTTGAACCTGACGCGATGGAGGTTAACCGACCCACTCATCGTAATTAGCGACCTCAAAAACACTAGTAGCATCTAACAGCTTCCGGCGTTCCCGCGTAGATCACATGTCGACCTCTGTTATCAAAGAGAAATTCGTGAGGTATGTTACTCTATGTTATTAATGTTAATATATAAAGACTAATAAATTATACCTGATCATTTCCGTTGCTGTTTAAAACATTTTTTCCGATTCCTATATTAAAACTTTGAGGTAAAAAATACATTGCTAAATGCTTTTTTAAATTATCCGAAACAGCTTTGGCTAAACTGTTTGAAAAAAATATGTGTAAACTTACTAAGTAACGAAATACCAAAATATAGCCATAAATAATATATTGTCTCTTGGCTCTCCAGTTTCCTTTCTAATCACCGTATATCAATTACTGTAGATGGTCATTCTTTCAGCTTCTACCCAGTGGCGGTTCCTCCATAGGAGCACAGGAGCACGTGCACCCCCAAAAAAATTTAAAATAAAAATTATTTTTCATCGTGCATTATCCGGACCTCCCTAATTTATCGTACGCTAATACAAAACATAGTGTATTAGCTCCCTAACGACGAGCTGACGGAGCCGAAAGGATCCGATTACGGCCGTTCGATGTTCGACGCCAATCGGCAAGTCGCACGTGCGTTTATATAGGCGTGGTTTATGCAATTTCTATGGAAGATTATGCCAGCGGGCGGAGGGGGGCAATGCGATTATTAATAGGAAGAGGCGCACACTTTTTATGTGCTCCATATAACTATTTGGCGCTGTTACTGCGACAATTTAGGGTGCGTTTTAGTTCTTTCACTAAAAATGGTCCATTTTACGGTGGAATATTTGTAAAACAATTTTAATTCTTTGAGTTTAGGTCAAAAAATTGAATTTAAGCGTGCTGAAAGACATAGACCTGAAATTTCCTCACACAGACCACCAAATATAAGTCTAGGGAGTTTAATAAAAAAATTCAAAATGGAAATTTATGAAAAGAATGATTGGATTTGTGGATGTGATACAACTAACCGATTGTTTTGTTTTTCGTGCTTGTTGTTCAGTCGCGGAAACGCAGAGCCTGTCTGGACAAAAACTGGGATAACCGACTTGGGACATTTGGCGCCAAAACGAACAAGTTAGAAAGAACAGATATGTACTCTCAAAAATAATTGACTGTATAAAATTTTGCGGAGCCTTCGAGTTAGCCCTTCGTGGTCATGACAAAAAAGGCGATTCATCAAATCCCGGTATTTTTTAGAGGATTAATAAATTTCACTGCCGAGTTGGATATAGATAGCCCTTAAAGGCCGCTTCGAAAAATCCCAAGAAATAACTTTTGGGCCTGACATCCTATAAAAATCTTGCCTCTGGTATGTTGGCCTCCTGTGGTTTTGTATTTTTGTGTTTTACGTCTAGTGCACCCCCTTAAATACTTACCACGAGCCGCCACTGCTTCTACCATATTAATGCTGGGGTGCCCCAGGGCTCAGTGCTGGCACCCATGCTGTTTCTTCTACACATTAACGATCTTCCCTCTTCCACAATCAATCCCATTCATAGTTTTGCTGACGATAGTACCCTCCACTCTAGTATTCAATTTCTTAAGCCACCATGTATTTCTGATTTGGAAAACTAGCGCAGGTCAATGCAGATATCTCTTTCACAAGACCTCAAACTTATCTTGGGTTGGGGCGCAAAAAATCTTGTTCAGTTTAATGCCTCCAAAACACAGTCATGTTCGCTGTCGCGAAAAAAGTCTGCCAATGCTCATCCCTTACATATGAGCGGCCAAGTTCTGCAGAAGAGTCGTTTAATCTTGTCCGCGTTACTTTTGAGAATAACCTCAACTGGTACAAACACATAACATCCATAGCCTCGGCAGCTTCAAAAAAGCTTGGATTCCTCTTCCGAGCCAGATAATTGCTCTCATGTCTCGGGAATGGCGTCCCCTACAACACTTGGGATTCTGGACTCCATTCAAAGAAGAGTCGTTCGTCTTATTAATGATCCAACGCTCACAGAAAGGCTTCCTTTTCTTGCCCACCCTCGAGCTGTAGGGGGTAGGTATTTTTACGGCAACACGTAGTGCAACTTTTATGCATCCTTTTACAGTTCAGTTAGAGAGGCCCCGAACCTCCTGCTTTCTTCGTTCCTTCATCCCTAGAGTGTCAAGACTATGGAACCTGCTGCCCGCAGAAGTTTTTCTTTCTCCTCCCAATCTCCAAATATTTAAGTCCCGTGTGAATAAACTCCCTCTCACCACACTTAAGACACCCACGGTACGTTAGTACTTAGGCATCAGCCTTCGTGGACTGTCCCAAGATAAAAAAAAATAAACATATACTAATAATAATTTTAATTATGTATTTCTCTATTGCTGTTATTTTTTTTAGGCCCGTAAATAAATCTTAAAAATATCTTATTTTTTGGTAATTACAGTGGCGTTCAGTAGCATGAGGCAGGTGAGGCCAGGCCTCACCAGGCATTTGCTTTCTTTAATGTATTACAAGTATTATTTGATTTTTTTGTTCTAACATCTTAGACAACTCTCAACCCAAACCCAGCGCCCAATACTCCCAGGTGCGCCATTGTTCCGGTCTTTGGCATCACCTATTTTTTGCCTACGGATCGCCAATGGGTAATTATTAAAGAAAATTTCCCCATTTTTGACTTTAAATGAACATTATTATTTTGAAAATATAAAACACACTTTAAAGTAACACACATTTTAAATGTGTTATCGCAGTTCAACTTACACGTAAATAGTGCCTAATTTGGAAATATTATTTATTTTTAGCTATTTCCTTTATTTTTTTTTATGAATAACTAACTGGTCAAAAAAAACACGCGACGCTAAATTAACATATGTAAATGATGGCATCTGTTAAAATAACAACTGTAAAATAAAACATTTGTCAAAAATAACATTTGTCAAAAAAGACCTCTGTCAAAATGATATCTGTTTAAATATCGTCTGTCAGAATGGCATCTGTAAAAAAAGATATCTGTTAAAATGACATTATTGGCTATAGAGTTTTTAGATTATTATTATTTTTTCATTTTTAACACTTTAACGTACGGCCATGTTATTTTTAAGCGACTTTATTAGTTTGTGAAAATAATACTTTCTATTCCATATACCTACCTATTACATAAGGGATACGTTAGAATAACGAAAAGTAACATTTCGCGTATTTATTTCATTTCATATATCATTCTTAAAATAATGGAGAAGTTATAAAAACATTTCACAAAATAAAATAAAGCATTTTTGAAGTTTTGCTGTATTTTCTGAGCCCGTATTTTTTCACTTTGTTGTGTTGTACATAGTTGATTCGTTATCTACTTTTCTCAAATCCTTCCAACAATATACTTTGCATATTAATATTGCTGTAGCTTAATTGGATGGTTTTCACGTCTAGCGATCGCTCCACCATTGTGTTTGGGTAAAACAATGATAAATCGGCTTAAAGTAAACTACTGTAACTAGATGTTCGTGATATTCCACTAAGCTTGCCTCGTCATCAAGATCAATACAATTTGTCGGTTAGTCATTTTAAGAAATAAGGATTTACCAATTACAAATGAGACTTCCCCATTGCATATCGGATGGTGTACATCGTTTCCCGTGTCCCTAGTTAAAAAAAAAGGAATTTAAAAAAAAACGACTTTAAAAAATTAACGTAAAATTATGAAATAATATTTTTATACATACACTAGATTATTTAACAAAAACGAAGTCAAAAGAAGGTATGAAACAAATTAAGGGATTAGATTTTTGTGTACCTATTATATTATTTAGCTAAAGTTAATATTTGTTTTTTTTTGTATAATAAACATATTATATATTTATTTATATTATTTTGTTTCTTTTTAATACCTATTTATCGAAACAGATGCAGATTTTTTCACATCTGCAAATGCGGATGCGGATTTTTGAACGCTTAAATCCGCGGATTTGGATGCGGATCTTTTTTTTTTTACAGGAAACTATATGGGTGCAGAAGTAAAATAGCAAGAATAGTATTTATATAATAATTTTATTACCTATCTAATACTTAGTGTGGAAGTTAAAAATTGGAGCATTATATTTAATAAAAAGCAATAGTGCGCCTTTTCGGGGTCAAGTCTGTTACGCAGAGGTTCGTAAATTAAACCCGTGCTACTGAACAATTGTTTCCGTGGAACACTTAATAACCGAAATGTTCATAAAGTGCATACGTTAAACGGAACTAAACATGTAATTATTGATTCACCGTAAACAAATGATACACAATAACAAACGCATCGGAGTCGGAACTTGCAACAAACGGAATCTTCGTTTCTATTGGTCAATGATCACGTGTGGACGGCACGCGCAACTCGCCGATCCCACCTAATTTTTTTCTTGTAGAGCAACTTGTGCGACATCCGCATCCGCATCCGCATGAAACTCCGCATAGATTTATTGCAGATGCTTAAGCGGATGCGAATATCCAAATTGATTTAAAAGTTCCTTAATTGCGGATGCGAAAAGAGGTAAAAATGCATAAAAACTAATCTGAATATTATTATGGAGCAGAAAAAAGTGTAATCATTTTTTTTTGTAAATTCGTGAAAAGGTGAAAAATGATACTACTAACGCTAGCAGAAGCACACTAAAATATTTGGATCTCATTTAGACCCGTATTTTTAAATTCTCTCTCTTTTTAGGCCATTTTTTCCCTATTTATATATTTTTTGGCTTTTCGTTTTTTTTTCAGAAAAAAGTTTTTTAGGCTGTTTTTAGGTTTCTAATTGACATACATATTATATTATATTTAACAACATTAGGACCTAAGAAAACATATATATTTAAAAGCGAATCGTATACCACCAGATTGTGCAATATTTTAATAATGAAAACTAATTTTATTATAAGTAGGAACCTTTTTATTGAGCGGTATTTTAGGCGCCCATGTGTACCTTGCTCGGTTACTGTCGGTCGCCTTATTCAGTAAATATTTGTTTTTTTCCTTTGTACTAGTTTAGAATAAACTATCAGAACCACATCAATATCTCCGAATAACAAAATACTTTTTTAACAAAATATATACCATATTAATTTTTAGGCTCCAACTTATTTAATTTTTTTTTCTCTTTGTGTTTTCAAGAAAAACATAGTTGGCTATACCACACCTTAATTTTTTGAAAAAATTATCTTGTGTTTAATTCTATAATAATAATTTTAACGCCATCGTTTTGGTCTTTTTTGTAGGTTCGTTAGTATACCTAATTTCATTACTGTTAATTGCATGCGAAATGCATTCCATATTTTTATTTTATTTTTAAGCCCTGCAACCACCGTACTTTTGTGTAAAAAAAATAATTCTGTGCATTTTGATGTTTTAAGAACGTCATCATTTTACGCCCAGTTTCATCAATGTTAATTGCTTAATGTTGCAAAAAATATTATTTTTTTAATTTTTCGTTTTGCTAGTCTAGGATGAAGCTTTCAATTTTTCCGAATAACGAAACATTTCTAAAACCACAATTTTTTTGATAAAACGGGGAGTAAAAAGAGTTTAAATAGGGCAATAAAATAGCCTTAAAATATGGGCCTAAATAGGATACAAAATTTAAGGGTGGATCTGCTAGCTTAAGTAGTAATAAAAAGGATTTTACACAAAAATGTATAATTTGATAGCGAATTTATAATTTAAACATAAATCTGTGCAAACTTGCAAACTATAACTTTCAAATTTACTTCTGCTGGTGCCTAGTTTGTAGTTAAAAAAGACAGCCAAAGGGCAGGTTATCTCAAAATTTAATTATATTATTTTAGTTCTTTACACAGAAAATAAAAATCAACAAAAAAAGTCCAAGAACCGACATGTTGACATAAAAATCAAATAATGCTACTATGGCATAATTTATACTTAAACTACTATGACTATGGTAAGTATTTTGGGTAAAGAACATTCATACTTATATCGTTCTGACTTCTTGAGGCCAATAAACGACCCTTTTGTCCCCTATTGTCGGCCGGCGCTTTAGCCAGGTGTTACCTGCTATAAAATTTGAACGGAACAGGGTGGAATTTACTTTTTTATAGGAAAAAATAGAAACACATTGATAATCACATATTTTATTATTAATAGGAACAAAAATATTATTTATAAAATATACCTAGGGATACTATAATTTATTTTTTTAAACATTGCCATCACGTGACTAACTGACGACTTTCTAATAGCGTTTTTCGACATCGCTTTCGTTTATATTGTCGTTTAATGTTTATGGAGAATGACAAAGAAAGAATATAATTGACTTGTCGTTGATCATTGCGTCAAAAAGTCACGTGATGGCAATGTTTAAAAAAATAAATTATACCTACTTAGTCATTTAAAAAAATATATAAATAAAAAGCTTTTAAAAATGCAATATACAATACAAAATGAAAAGTATCTAAAAATATTACAATTTATAATTATTATTAGGACTTATTCAATTAAATCAGTGTCACTATCACTATCATCCCCTAACTGTATAATTAACTCCTTAACATTACTTGAAAGTGTGGTATATGATTGTTCAACTTTAATTACGTGATCTACACTGTTGCTCCAACTATTTACTGGTATTTTATCTATTTCCCTGGTGGTAATGCCTAATACAAAACTATTTAAAGTCGGTGAACTGTTGTTACGTCTAACTTGCGATTTCAATTGATGCCAAATATGTTCTATAGGGTTAAAAATGCAGTGATATGGTGGAAGCCTTAAAACTGAATGTCCCATGCTATTTGCAAACTCATCACAAACATATTTTTCTCTATATTAAAACATTTTAATACTTCAAGTAATTGTTTTTTTGAATAATTTTCATGAAAATAAATATTATTGGCGTGCATAAATTCTTGAATAATTGCTTTGGTGTCGCTTGAACAAGGGTGTTTGTTTAATTGCCTACTATGATAGCTAGCGTTATCCATAACAATAACACTTTGAGGAGGAATATTGGGAATTAACTTATTTTTAAACCAGTCTTCAAATAAATGTGCAGTTGTGTCGTCATGGTAGTCAAGAGAAGAGTCTTTTATATTTTTTGCACTAAGTGATAAAGCATTTGGAACCCATCCGTCTTTTGATCCCGCATGTATAATTGTTATCCGCTTACCTCTGTTGGATGGTGCTTTTGTGTTACATTTACCACTTGAATCGTCCCAACCTTTTGATGGCGTGTCATGGGTATCGTACCACGTTTCGTCCAAGTAAATGATCGACCTTCCTTGACTTCTATACATATCTATTTTCGTAAGATATTCTAATCTCCATTTCCGAAGTCGTTGCGATTCCATCAGCACTTGTTTTTTGTCGATCTTCTTAAATTTGAATCCTAGTTTTTTCACAGTCTTCCACAATGTTGTTCTGCCACACTGTATGCCACTTTCGTCCATTTCTAGTCTCTTCATTAAGGTGTCCAATGTTGGTGCATTTTGCTCTTCATACATTTTATAGATTTTTCGTCGAATTAGGTCTTTATCACTTACATCAAGTTTTGTGGCAGTACCAGAATCGCATCTTTTCTTTCTCTTGACTATCGGTTTTTTAACAATATCGCGTATGGTAGACTTTGATATTTTCGTTAACCTGCACGTTTCTTCCAAAGCTGCTTGTATGGAAACATCGTTTCTTAAAGTTGAATATACATTCTTTACAATTTCTTTAGCATCAACAGAAAGATGCTTTCTCTTGCTGCTTGCTGTACTACTTGCTTGCTGCTCGTTGTCGCTTGCTTCATCGTCAGATTCACTCCACGTTCGCCACATTTTGGAAAATACTAAGCCATTTACTGTTCTAAGGGCATATATATACCCAAACTCCTTTTTAAAACATTCAGGTAGGTATAGGTAATTAATGTATATTGGGTTTACCTTTATTTTTATTACAATTAATTTTTGCCTACCGAGATTTATTTTTAAGGTACCTACCTACCTGTACCTATTTATCAAATTACACAAAAGGCCAAGTAGTTTTCATTATACCTTTACTTAATTAGGTAGGTACTACCATATTATTCATATTATTTCCTTAAAAATTCAAATTGTAATAAAAGTTACCTAGTAAAGTATCTATCTATCAATATTTCAATTGCTTCTCAATGTAAAAGTAAAAATTCCACTTCGGCCCTGCCTGCAGCTGGACGGAGTCTGCCGGCCGGTAGGAAGATTTATTGGAGGCAATATAATCGAAGTCCTTCAGTCAGAACGATATAAGTATGAATAAGCTTTACAAATAAGCCATTGTGTATGAGTCAAAATATTTATTTAATTACAATATGTATTTTTTCGCAATAAAAAGCCACTTCAGAAAATTAAAAAAATATACCACCCTGTAAAGTTCTTTCTATTCATTCTGTAAAATAACAGCTTGCAAAAATATTTAACTCGATCGTTTCTTTGTTTCAAGCGTTTATTTGTGCACAGATTTTCTCATCTACTAACTGAAGTTTACGGTTCGCCGCACTGGGCCGCCCTGGTCGCCTGCTCTACGTGGTCTGATCACAAATGCAGTTTGTTAGACACTTATCCATGGGCGTCTGCATATTTTTAACTTCAAATCATATTCTTATTTTATTAAGAAAAAATACAGATAAATAACTTTAAGTAATTACCTAGGCCCACAAAAAAAGTGGTGTGTGCTGGGTGTCGGACTAGAATTTTCTAGAGTTTTTTTTTTCGCTGAACACGAATCTGAAGTCAAAAATTGGGGACCAAACAGCAAAAAATGACGTTTTCTTCATTTTTTGCTGTTTGGTCCCCACCCGGTGTAATTTCAAATATTAACGTTTTTTTTTTAATTTAAAACGTCAATATCTTAGAAACTATAAAGGATATACGAAACTTTATATGACATAAAATATGTAATTTTACAAGACCTTTAATTTAAAGGACATAACCTTTTTGTCTAAATGCAATATTTTTTCAGTTATAATCAAAAAACCGAATTTTCAGGGTTTTTTCAAGGAACTAGAAAAAGTTTGATTATTTTTTTTTTGGATTTTTCAGCAAATTTTGAGCGATTTGGGATTCAAACGAATAAAATAAACAATTTATTACTAAAAAAATCACATTTATGAAAAAATATTTTTTTCCTATTTTAGACTGAATTTTTTTCGAAAATTACATTTTCGTTTATATCTTTTTTATTATTTATCTTATTAAAAATGTTTATATAACTTTTTACATAGACAATTTAAAAAGCTTTCCATTTTTCTGTAAAATTTTGTGTATCTGTAGTTTACATAGTCGTAGTTCAACCATTCCGTGGTAGCAGGTTTCTGCCGGTAGATGTACCGTGTCGGTTTTTTGAGTTTTTTTCGATTTTTTGCTGTTTGACCTCAAATATTGACATCAGATTTGTGTTCAGCATAAAAAAATACGTCAGAAAATCCTAGTTCAACACCCAGCACACACCACTTTTTTTGTGAGCTTGCGTTATTAATTAGAAGCCAAAGTATCCTCAATCAATGTTGGCACATGTTAGAAACCAAGTTAGGTACCTTATTTGTTTTTTCAAAATTACCGTATTTGTTAAACTATTACCATATGATTTTAGAGATACCGTATCAGGAATAAAAATCTAAGCAGCTGAAATAAAAAAGAATATAAGGAGCCGGAGTCAATGCAACTTAGGTAGCATTTTAAAAAATAATGAAAAGTCTAATTTTTAATTTTAATTATGATTATTTATAAAAAAATACTACAATATCAATATCAAAAAATATGAATTATACGTAAAAAAGGATTACTAAATTATAACTTAGTAACTTGTTATGCGTATTGTTCTTTGCCTCTTCTTTAATATACAAATGTAACGCCTTTATGTTGAATCACATTTTCTTTTTAAAAAAGATTTATTTTTTAAATCGATTACGTAAAGCTCTGTTCTCATAACATATTTCTCGTGCGTGTAAACATAAAATTTTAGGTTTATATAAATTTTAAATCCAAAAGTTTTATCCTTTACAGCTTAAACGTGGTTGGCACAAGGAAGTTTAAAGGTGTATGGAAGCCAAATGCTATGGCCCATTCGATCAAAAAATGTCCAGCCCAGTATGAAAATAACTGTCAGAGTTGGCCCCGCCGATTCTGCGCAATAACAAAATTCCACGAAATAATTTAATGTGTTGCCTACTTACACACTGATAAATCAGTGTGAAGTTAGCCAACACATTATAATTTTATGAAAGCCGGAGTACCGTTTTTTGGATTTATAAAAAACGTCTTATTTTAGTGATTAGTGTTTATTAAATTGTGACTATAATTTTGTGTTTATTGTTTGTTACTTATAATATCGTAACAAAATGACTAGAGGTTGTATGGTTTTGTCTTGCAAATCCAAGGGTAACATACCCGTCTTTTTAACTTTAGGTAAGTATTTCTTATATTTAAATTAGGTGCTTCTTATAAGACGTAACGTTAGGTAACCGAATAAATAATAATATATCAACTATGAATAATAGAAAATTTCATAGGAAATATTAGTGAGAAAAGTAAGGCAATCTTAACTATCTTTTAGATGATTTCCACAATGTTTCTGTATTTCTGTGGATTATTAAAAAAAAATAAGGTTTACATTTAGGTACTTTTATTTTATTTAATAATTTAGTACACTCTTTTAAAGGATCAAAATTATTAATTACTGGGCAGACCAGGCAAATTTTAATATATACAGGTCCCTCTAATTGAATGAAAGGAAGTACAATTTTATGTTAAAGTTCCTTTTTGCCTTTTCTGTATTTGTTTGGTAATTGGCAACACCATTTGTTTAAAAATAAATTAGATTTTTGGTTTCTTAATCTTGCATTATCAACTTTTTAAGCTCGAAATACTGTACACACATAATATTTAACGGATACTGTTACAATTGATACTCAGGTACCAAAGGTTACTAAACATTTTTAACCACTGTTATTCTGTCTCATGAATGTTTGTTATTAGTGAAAAGTATATGCCTAAAAAGCAGTTATAAAAAATTTCACTTTTTAATGTACAACCAGAATCGTAGGATTAGATTAAACTCATTTACACTATCTTGCCCTTCTTTTATCACAAAATTGGTGATAAGTACATAATACTATCATACAATGTTTGAAATTTATTTTAAAAAATCGTGTTTTTATTTATTTACAATTACTACTATTCTTTCCATATTATATCAGATGATATAAAATGCAATATTACACAATAATTTTAAATGTTCTATAGTAGTATCCTTTAATAACCAACAATTTTGTGCAAAAAATAAAAAAAAAACAGTGAATGTTGGAATTTGACATTTGATGATGTTAATATTATAGATAGAAACAAAGAATTATGGAAATCCGGCCCTGACCTACTATTCATTGCGCAAATTCCGCGGGGCCAACCCCCCCTATTCCCGCTGCCCTGCACGCCTGGACAATTTTGTTCTACAGTATTGGGCTTCCATACACCTTTAAACTTCCTTGGGTTGGCACCAGGCTGCTTTTAACGGTTTATATTTACACTTCTAAATTCGCCTACAAAAAAATGATTTTATTTTTTTCTTGCTGAACGTAGATCCGCAGGAAAATCTTTTTTAGTTTTAATACCAATTTTCTAGATCTGCTTACAAATTATATAAGTAAGTTTGAATTCCTTGGAACTAATAAATGATTAGTTTAGGAAATATTATCCATATAAGCTGTAAAATGTTATGACTATGGGATAAATGTAAAAATGTATATTTTTGTAGCAAAATGCTTTTAAAACAAGGGCTTTGGCGTGGAAAATAGGCCCTTAAACGACGGTTCGTGGTTGTTTTAGTACCTATTCTATTTTATAAATATATTTCAAAAAACAATAATTAATATATTTACAGTACATTGTCAAAACAAATATATCCTAATAACCTGCAAAGCGCCACTGATGACTAACAATTCGCTGTGTTGTCAAATTTATTTGGCTATTTTATGTTATCGGACCATTTTACACATACGATAATTATTCCGAAAATTATTTCCATAATTGTGCCGAATATTTACACAATAATTATTTTCTGTATTACACGTTCAATAATTCTTACTAGTATTTTTGCAATAAAAATATTAAACATGTTCTATATTTCCGATAAATTGCCCAAAAAAGTGACGCAGAACATTTTTCGGGGTTGGTAATGTCATGAAGAATTATTTTATAAAGTAAACAGAAACTAGCTTATTAATGCCACACCTAATAGTAACAACTGTCGTTTATCTATATCTGTCCTTATTTAAAGAACACAACACCTTTTTTTATTTATTAACTTTCTTTTTTTCTTGGTTATGTTAAACTAATCCAAAGGCTGTTTATAAAACTAGCATTTTGTGCGCGTGAGCATTACATGAATGAATTCTAGCAATAATTGTACTGAAATTTATTGTAAGTATCAAACACAAATGGGTGTAAAATTGTATCCCTGTCCATCAAAGAACTTGGTTATGAATTCTACCCAATGCAAACGTAGAGTACCAAAAAAGTTGTAAAGTTTCTCCCCGTGGAAAACTGTCTAACAAAAAGTTAATATTTGATGATGAGCGCCCAAAAATCTCAAAAAATACTGATCATACTGATGAAATTTACAAAAATATTATATTCGCATCTCAGATCATCACAGATGAGGCATCCTATTCATAGGTTGTCTTCTATAACCACCTTCAACACAGCGAGGCTATTAACATTGACTTCAAGCAGTGAGGGGTGAAGTTTACCCATAAGTCACATACACACACATTATTTTCTAGCAAGTAATGACAGTCTCAGAAGACATATCCTTAGTTCGTTGTTGCATATTTAATGAAAATTGTAATGACTAGTAAAACATGTATCTAGGATGCGCAAATCAAAAATTACTGTAGATTTTTTAATAAAATATTAAATTACTGCCAGGGTTTTTTACCTTAAAATTCTATTCCATTTTGCCTTTAATCTATGCTATATTTTTTCTTAGTCTTCATATTAATTTAAAACTAAGATAAATAAAGAAAATAAAGTGCATTTCAATTAACCTTAGAGCTTTAATAACTCATTTTAAATCTAAGAGTTTCATGCATAAATTTAATTTGAATTAATGAAACTTTTTGGGACGAATTACTGACAATTTGAGTGTCTAAAGGGGTTACTATTTTACATAAAACTTTAATATACAGGGTAAACAGGCTAAGACTCTTACTTAATATGGTATAATCGTCGATTTTCTTTTTGAAACAACACTTAATTTTATTGCTTTTTGCGCAGTGCATTTGAAAAAAAATACACATAGTTATTTTTGTATTTGGCTTTAATGTATTTTAATTAATGTTTCGCCAATCAAAAATTACCCACTGTAGGTTTATTTAAGATTGTATATTGACCTTACAATGTTTAATTTACTAAATGTACTCAGAATTGCAAAATGACAGAAAAGCAGGACACTACTTTTCTAATAAAAAATTACTGTATTTTATGGCATAAAATATCTTTAAATTTTTAGAATTAAATTAAATTTTTACAAATAGTACATTAATTTGTGTTTGATACTTATAATAAATTTAAATAAACATATTACGCTAATTTTAAAGAAGGTGGTAATGGATTAGGAATACCTTCTTTACTTCATGATGTTGCAACAATTGGTTGTGTTTTCATTCTATAATTATAGAAACTTAAATAAAAAGATACATGACAACTGGGTAAGGGAACATTATCCGTAGGGATACATAGATCTATGAATAATCATTTATTTACGCTAAATATTAATTGGTGTAAGACTTCTTTTCCAAATTACTTTTGATTTTAAAAAGCATTTGTTTTTGGGTTTGACTGCCTTTTTTGTAAATATCCGAAACAGTCGCGGATTTACTAGCAGGCTGAGCAGGCTTGAGCCTACAGCTGCACATTTTAGAGGCGCAAAGAGCCAAAATTTAGAAAATTTATGTTTATATACCTAAATGTTATTAGGTCCACACAAACAATTCAACATGTAATATGTTTCGCCACTCAGTTTTTTTTTAAATTTACGAGTGATACTTTCAGGGTTAACACATTTCTTGTCCTCATTGATGGACTCCTATCCCAATCAGAAATACTGCTTGACGCCCACAACAGGTTCAATGAAAAACTTTTATTTGTGACCAAAATGAGCGAATTACCTGACAATCTGGTGTTATTAGGACATAAAGTTACAAACACTGACAAAAAAAATGTATATTGATATGATGAAAATTTAAATAGCCCACTCGCGGCAAATGTGTAAACTCACCACTGACCCGAAAGCTAATCAGTTAATATCATTTACTTGACCAAGAATTACGACGCATCAATGCTATATAATTTATTAATTAAAAAGGATTTATTTGAATTATTAATTTAGGGTTAAGATGAAAATATTATTCCAAATCTTAAAGTATTTAAAAAAACACAAACATTTACACGACAGACAGTACGGATTCCGTTACAGATGATCCACAGCAGATCTTCTTTCCTTTGTCTCACACAATTGGAACAAGTCCCATGAGTTTCTTGGTGAATTCCTTATCGTTGCTCTTGACATTGCCAAAGCTTTTGACCAAGTCTCGCATGATAAGCTCCTTAAAAAACTTTCTTCCTATGATCTTCCACCTAAGCTTTGTTCTTGCCTCTCGAGTTTCCTTTTTAATCGACGTATATTAATTATTGTAGATAGTTACTCTTTCAGCTTACATCAAATTAAAGGTGGGGTGCCCCAGGGCTAAGTACTGACACCAACTCTGTTTCTTATATCAACAAACATCAATCTTATATTCAATTTCTTATGCCAGTATCTAATTCTAATTTGGAAGACAAGCGCAGATATCTCATTCACAGGGTCTTAAACTCATTTTGAATTGGGGAGTCAAAAATCTTGTTTAGTTTAATGCCTTCAAAACACAATCATATTCGCTGTGGCGAAAAAAGTCTGTCAATGCTTCTTCTTAACACATGAACGGCTAAGTCCTGCAGAATAAAGAGTCATTTAACCTTATTTGCTTTACTTTTGGAAACAACTGTCATACACACATTACATCCATGGCCTCAGCACGTTCAAGAGAGCTTGAATTTCTCTTTCGAGTCAAAAAGTATTTTTTTTCTTCAAATCTGTATACTTTCTGTATGTATCCGAATTCAGACCCTCCTTAGAATATTGTTCTCATGTCTGAGGAATGACATGTTTTACAGTCTTAGCATTCTTGATTCCATTCAAAGAAGATCTGTTCATCTTATCAATGATCCTCACACTTGCAAAAAAGCTTCCTTCTCTTGCCCACCGACGGTTTGTAGGGGATCTGTCGCTATTTAATAGATATTTTTAAGGCTTCTGCTCCGCGCAGTTGGCCAGTATAATTCCTTTTCTGTAGCTCCTAACAGAGCAACACGTGGTGTCACTGTTATGTATTCCTTTACACTCTAACTTAAAAGGCCTCGAATTGCCCACTTTGTTAGTTCCTTCATCCCTAGAGTGTCGAGACTGTGGAAACTACTTCCTGCAGAAGTTTTGCCTCCTACCCCAAAGCGCTAAATACATATTTATGTTCCGTGTTAACAAACTACCCTTTACAACACTTAAAGCACCCACGTTATGTTAGTACTGAGGCCTTCACCCTTCGTGAACTGTCCAAACAACGAGTTTCTATAGGTTTCCTACTTTCAGGCGGGTAATTTTGCATTACCAAGAACTACATTTTTGGAATACCTTAAGAATGAGATGCGTTAAAATTAGCGTATTTTGCAGTGCATTACAGCCCATGAATCGACCAGCATGGCAACAGTGGAATCTACGTGCAACCATTAAAATATCCCATTTATTTTGTTTGTAGCACGTCTCTGTTGACCTTGGGATCGTACAAGAACCCAACAAAGGATACTTTGAACCGAGACAACAAATACACGAGTCAGATAATTTTCAAATGCCGGAAATACACTCGATCCCGTGATTTTTATAGCAAGTACTTTACATACCTACACCTACTAACTGCTGTAAATTAAAGTTTGTAAGTAAGTGGTTAAAGGGTTTCCTTAAGTGCTGATAAAATAAGCCACAAACAGTAAAAAATAAGACGAACGGAGATGTTAATTTGAAGCTAAATTAATAGTAAATAGGTCTGTTATTCCGAAATGTTTAACACTATTTTACATTTTTCTATATACGTAGTCCTAAAATACATCTTCCATAAGAACGCTTACGTAAAAAAAGTATAAAATGGTATACACTATTTCTAAATAACAAACAGACCTAATATTATAGTCCGGGAGGCCACCGCAAAAAAGCTAGCCAATAAAAGATACGCATGAAACATATTTTTTTATATTACTACGAACTATAATAGTCAATTTAAAGCCGCATTGCTGCCTTAGCTCAGCGGTTTTTTTACCTAAAAAAATCGTAAAAATCGGTTTTTTCAATATAACTCAAAAACTATTGATTTTAGGAAAAAAAGTTATATAACCAAAATAATTAATGGTCTTATAAAACCACGTCATCCTTTTATATAAAGTATTCTGCAGCCCTTTTAGTTTTTACGATATTAACGATTTAAATTTAAAATAAAAACGCAAATATCTCAAAAACTAAAAGAGCTATAAAAAATGTATTAAACAAAAAATATGCATTTTAATAAGCTCTACGAAAAAAAAATGTACACATTTCTAATTAAATAAGTAATAAAGAGATATAAAAAAATTCGCTAATATTTTTCTTGGTACAAGTAAGTATGCCAACTCCGATTCATCTAAAAATTGATTCAAAATGTTATGTCTTAATTATTTATTTTTTTTTGTCCAAATCCGGTCCGCTTTAAAATTAAACTAAAAGCCAAAATTCAAACTCTATTTTATTAAAAAAAAGAGTCCCCTTTCTATCTACCTGGCAGGACGCTTAGCATTTCTCGATCTTCTATGCTGCTATGTGTAGTTCATCGTTTAAATATTTTTATTATCGTTTAAATAATAATATTAATAATTTTCAAAAACAGTTATTTGTTCAGAATGATCTTAAGAAAATTTTAATCATATTTTTAACAAGAAAAACATTTTTTTGCACTTTTTTTTTCAGGTGAATGAATGTTTAAATTTTAATTTGATTTTATTTTAAAGTAGTGAATAAATATGTTAATAGAAAAAATTAAATAAGAAATGCTTTAAGTCTAGAAAAAGTAGATAGCTTAACAAGAGAAATGTTTTAAAAGTTTAACGCTAAATAAACTATTAAAAAAATGGCTATAAGAACTTTAAGTAAGTAGGTAAAGTATATATTAGTGTTAAATATATTGAAAAAGCCCTAGGTAGGTAGGTAGGTTTAAAGTGAGTGGGTATAACACCCTTCCACCGCGACCGACCGGTTTATTGTGGCTCACACCCTTTTATATTTCTCCCACCAGGTCCAGACTTCTAATAAATCTAATGATCCTGTTGGGAAAGAGATCTTTCACCTCCACCGGCAACAAGGTGTCATTGCCGAGGATTCCGAATCTTAGTCGTGCCATTGCTGGGCACGAACACAGTATGTGTTCTGCTGATTCATCCCTCCATGCACATGCGGCACTCGGCGTCTTCCGCTAGGCCGATCTTGAGCTTGTGGTATTTCAATCTGCAGTGTCCCGTGTACAGTCCCACTAGAGTTTTAAGCTGTACCCTTGATTGCTCCAATAGTTTGACAGTACATTGTTGGTTCGGTGGTCTTATGAAGGCCTTCGAGTGTCTAAGACCCGGAAGTCCATGGCAGTACCGAAGGTTTTCTCTTTGTGTCCAAGCTGATATAAACTGCTTGGCCATTCCATAAGATATACCGATGACCGGTTACGGCTCTGTTAATTTTGTTTCCGCCCCCCTTTTGGCAAGGAGGTCTGCGGATTCATTACCTTCTAGGCCGGTGTGTCCAGGTATCCACAGTAGTGTAACCGTATTGTTTTGGCCCAGTTTGGTCAGCGCATCCTTGCAATTCCATCGGTGTACCAACAGATGTCAGCACGAAGCAGTTCGGTCGTTTTTCGACTTCAGTCCTTCCTTTGTGGGTAGACTACATTGTAGGGCCGGTTGTAATTGGTTGCTGTAGGCATTATGTCTGAGGGCATTCCCAGTCTGTCACAGGTCAGGACATTCCTGAGGAGACTGGTTCTCTCCATATGACACGCCTGCGGTTTGTTACTGACCGCTTGATAGAGTCTGTAGGTTGCCCACCTTGCCTCTCTCTCCAAGTAAATATGCAGAGGAGGCAGTCCTAGAAGTGCTTCAATGGCCGCCGTTGGTGTCGAGCGCAGCGCGCCCTGGTAATTAGGCAGGCCTGTCTCTGTAGGCTAGATAGCTTTGCTTGGGTCAGCCGCTGCTGCTCCTTGCGCCACCATGCAAATGTTACTGGTGGTTTGCTGTTAAATTTAATTTACCACAACTGTTTTCATTTTGCTTTGTGCAATAAATTTGATAAATGCCTAAAATGTCGGGTTTTTGGGTGTTATCCTTATAGTCTACTAATATTCTACCTAGATTAACATAATTAGAGAAACGGTTTTACAGTCTAATCTAGACTTTAAAATTGGGCTAAAAGAGCACAGAACATAAACAATAAATGGTTAAAACAACACAAAAATTTTATCTCATTATCATTTTATAGATTTCATCAGTGTCGAATAATTACTCCATAAGGAAAATCACAATAAATGAATGAAGCTTATACGAACAACTGATAATTAAAAAAACTTAAAAAAATAAACTCTTTCCACTAATGAGCAAATAACACCCAGATTTAGAATAAAAATGTGGGGCCTGTATGGAAAAAAGAGGATAAGTCAAAAAATGTGAAAAATGAGTTAATCTAAATTTAACAATAATTTAAAAAATAATTTGAATTTTTCTTTAAAGCATTTTTGCAGTTCTGAGAGCTTTTTAATTAAAAAAGTTCCCTTAATTGCCAAAATGTTTTAAAGAAAAATTTAAATTATTTTAATTCTTTTTTGACTTATCCCATTCTCCCCATACCGGGGGCCACTAATTGTCCATATATGGACTTAAAAAACATTGCAATACTGTAAAGGATATTTATGTTTTATTGAAATCCGTAATTCGTCAGTTTTACGTTGCCTTTCTTTATCAGATTCTCAAAATTGTTTTTTGCGAACATGAGTTTAGACTAATAACTGGGGTTAAATTTGTCCTAAAGCACTGCAAACTTATTGATATTTTTATATTAAAATTATTTTTTAAAGTAGGTGATAAGTAGTCAAAACTTTGTGTTTCTAAAAATGTCTTTTAGGAAAAATGAAATAATACAGTAAGTTAACAGTATCAGAGCCTTTGCTCTAAAAAAGTTTTAGTTATAATAGACCAACAGCCCATTGTAGAAAAAAAGGACCAATTGTACCCCTTAAAAATAGTGAATATTGACTACATACTCTAATCACACAACAACCTTTACTATACAGGAGCCGGTAGGAAATTCTTCCCCGATGTGGATTCTTCTGCGATGTGTTTTTTTTTGCGATGTGGTTTTTTCTAATTTGTGGTTCGTGAGGCTTGGAGGAAAAAATTAAAAATACCTACTATTTGTTGTTTTCGTTCTTTCAATTGGCAAAAAAGATTTACTAACCATTTACTGGTGATGGGTTTAAAAAAAACGCTCAAATTTAGACATCCAAATGCACTCTGGTGCCAAAAAATTCATACACAATATACACTGAGATCTTTTTTTACCATTAAGCTTTCCCGGCTTAAAACGAATCTCTAAATACCTCTTCTTAAATTTACGATATTTTTGCTACCAAAAATATTCAAGAAACTACAAAAGCTCTCTTTATTTTTGTAAAACATCATCTGGTAATTTGAAATGGAATAATTTAATTTACGAAAAGATAAATTTATTTCAGCTCTCATAGATTAACCATATAATATATTGTTGCCGTGTTATGACAAATATAAGTTGTTATATGGTAGCACCCCTAGATAGTAGAAGGTTCTAGTATTTTACAATACGTAGTATAGGAATAATCTTAGGAAATGTTTCTGGAATCTTATTGAACATTAAGAACAGCATATAAAGACCGCAGTCAACCATAGTTACTTATTTAGTTAAGTGATAGACTTAAGATCGTAAACTGTTATAGTTGTTAAAAAGTAGTAAATAAATTGTAGTATAGTGCTATAGAGTTTTTTAATTGTTAGGTCCGCGGGGATCAAAAAGAAACTTACTTTGCCATATAGAAATGCTGAGGGCTAAGGGTATATTTTGGTATCATTTTAATAAAAACAAACAGGTATTTGCATTTAAAAAAACCTTATCTCAAAAAGTGTACATTTGGCAACATTGCACATATTCTCATAAATTTTTTCCTTATTGCCGTTTACAAAATACAAGACCGTTCTGGAACTTCTAAAAGACACTGTGTATACAGGGTGATTCATGAGAAAATGTCAATACTTCAGGTACGTACTCAGAGTACAAAAATAAACATAAAAGTCTATACAAATATGGGTCCGCAAGGCCTTCGTTTCCGAGATACAGGGTGTTCACCACAGAGCTGACATGTGCTTAGAAGTAAATGGTGAAAGTTTTAAAAATTATAAAACCTAGCCTATGTTTTGCCGAACATAATTAAAAACAATAATTTTATTCTCGAAAACATATCAACTTTTAACAAGTATACCTTTTTGACGTAAAAATGACAAAACAATTATTTAATTTACTCAAAAATGTAATACAGGGCCGTACCAAAAAGTTGTGATTGTTCAAAATAGTAAAAAGACGTGTAGGTGGTGTCCCCTACAAGTAAGAGCCGTATACCAAAAAACCCCCGGATACCAATTTTTACTCTAATATTTACATTATCATAGATTTTATTTAAAAAATAGACACATTAAATAAAAATTTTAACACCCTGTTTTTTTAAAACGAAGGCCTTGCGGACCCACATTTGTATAGGCTTTTATGTTTATTTTTGGACCCTGACAAAGTACCTGAAGTATTAACATTTTCTCATGAATCACCCTATATATAAGGAAAAGATGTCTTAAGTCAAAGACCTGGCAATTTTCCCCGGCGCTTGGGTTTTATTAGTAGAGATTAAAAGGAAACAATTTTTAATATACAGGGTGTCTGTAAAACACGTGTACGAAATCTAATGACCGACTTGTGACAAATTTGTCGATTGGAGCAAACTTATTTTAATCCGAACTTCCTTTATTTAATAGGTATGGAGCCAGAGTTTATTAATCTAAAGGGGGTTATGACATCCGCCATATTGAAAAACTCTCCTGCGACGTCAAGAAGGGCCCATATCGGCCATGTTGGATTTTATGCCGGACAGTGGCGTAGAATTGAGGTGGAAACGAAAAACTGCCGAACAAAATTTATATTTCAAAAATATAAATGTAATTCAATTAAGTATTGAAATTATCTTTTCATATTTTAAAAAATGAGAAAAAAAATAAAATGTAGAAAATACTGATGATTGCTAATTTGTTATAATTATGAGTAGAGATCGAACGCTGTTAGAACAACACCGATACGTCACGGTTTTATATCAGTTTGCCATATGAGACCGTGACGTATCGGTGTTGTTCTTACAGCGTTCGATCTCTACTTATAGTCTAAGATCCGTACCTAAATCGACCGTCACCGGGATGATAATAAAATCAAACTTATTTTATACTAAATTTAGTATATTAGAAAGTATATTAAAAATGGGTTTTCTAAGAAAATGCCATGCAGAGTATTTTTAATTAATTTTTGAAAAATGAATTTTTCTTAAATTTTCGACCATGAAGATAATAACAAAAAATTTATCTTAACTTAAAGTATAAAATATGTAGAATGTGCAGTCGTCGGGTTGTCTATTATTTACCTATGCGAACTACGGGTTTTCAAGGTGTAAACAGGTGTGTCGATATTAGGTGCTCTCACTAAAGAAGATAATAGAAAAAACCAAACATCAACATAAACGCTGTTTTATTGCGAATTCATTGATATAGGGTTGTCTGCGAAAAATTTATGCCTAATACGGGTTTTCGAATTTTAAAGATTGCAATTTTAACGCGTGTGGAAGTGAGTGACAGAGAAGTCCGAGGAAAGTATACCGTGCAATAATAAAGGACCCAGCATAGCAGCTGCGTCTAACGAGAACCGAATGAAAGAGAGTGCGCACGCTCAGTATGTCAACTACGGAGGGTAGGGGAACCTACACTCTCCTCCATGCAGTAAACAATACGCATTATTTTGGAGTAACCTACAATAAAATATTGCATTCAAACAAATTAATTTTATTACCTTGTTATTCTGTATCGTGCGGATAAAAAATGGCTAAAAAGTGTTTTTTGTGTGGTTTGGAGGATTCTATAAATGAATTTAATGATGAAACTTTTAAAAATTGTGCGTTAAAGTTAGGGTTTCGTAAAAAAAAATTAAATATTGTGACATTGAACTACCTAAAACAACACTCGATTTTGTAGGTTACCACACCACGTGCTACAAAAAAGTAACTGTTTTAGGAAATAAATATAGTGAAGAATTTGAAATTTATCGTACCGAGTACTCAGTAAGTACCTACTATATAATTCTTTTAATTATTATCTAATAGAATTCGAAGTTGTACAATTTTTAAGTTCGTTCAATTCGTTTTTATTAAACGAATTATTTGAAAAAAAAATTTCTGAAGGACCTCTCGCCTGATTATTTTTTTCAGTTCCTACCTTCTTTCACTTTTCATCTTTTTTTTTTAATTTTCCCGAACCAAATTAGCTAAAAAATACTATTGACTGCAATAAAGCTTTTCATAAAAATAAAATTTTAAATATTGAAATTTAATATAAAAAATTGCTTCTAGGAGCACCTCAATGCTTCAATCACTGATAAGGGCACAGAATGCCTAGATTCTAGTGTCCATTCTGGTAAAGCAGTTGCTGAGGGTGAAGAAAATAGCACCGATGTCACATCTCACACTTCTATGGATTTGGATGAGGTAAGGAAATGTTTTGGTTTTTATTTAAAATAGCGACAAAGAAAAAAAAAGAAAATATTTCTGAAAAAGTGATGAAAATATATGTACATAATTCATTAACAAGTTTTTATTTACAATTATAAAAATTAAAGATTAAAAAAATTAAAAATTACACTCAAAACCATTTCTTTTAATAAATTTATATTTATAAAATGAATTTGATTGTTTTAGGGAGCTTCAACATCAACAGCATCGTCGTCCAACATATGCACATGCTTGTTTTGCAACTGCGTAAGAAAAACTTCGGGGAAGAAAATACAAAACCTGGTATTTCCTAAGAGTGGCCATGTTACACAAAAAATAAAAGACATAGTTATAAAGATTGATGATTCGCAAATCTTGTCAAGACTAGAAAATCAAGCTATTGCTTATCATCAGTCTTGCTATGCATTTTATTTGACCAAAGAAAGACGGTCCACCCAAGCCGAACATAAAGATTCAAGTAACCAAACATATCGTCACATACACAAGTTGGCTTTTGAATCGCTAAAAATTTGTATTGCACAGGAGATCATTGACAATAACAAAGTAATGTATTTCGCACAACTCTTTCGAAGATATCAGGCTTTGTTATTGGAATTTGGTGATAGTGAAATAGACTTCGATTTCATTAAAGATTATCGTCCTGAAATGTTGCACAGAAAAATAGAAAAAGTATTTGGTGATCGTGTCACTATCGAAGCCTCTACTGGGACACGTCATCAAAAAATAATATACAAAACCGATATTGATATTTCTATCATGGCAAATAATACGAAAGCCTTGGAAAGCAAAGAAATCCACAAATTTGAAGATGTTGCATACGATTTAAGAAGTTGCATAAAGAACATTGATTCACACCCTCTTCCTAGACGTTTGACTGCTGATGATGTCATACGAGGAGAGTGCGAAATTCCTGAGGAGTTATTTAATTTTGTACGGAATCTCGTTCATGGACCTAACATTTCCGATGAAAATGCTGACTCAATTACAAAAATAAATTCGATATGTAGCGACTTAATATACGCTGTTACCAAGGGTAGATGTAAGCCGGCGAAAAGCTTAACTCTTGGGCTGGCAATGAAGTCTTTAACTAACTCTCGACAAGTTATTACTATGCTTAATAGATATGGCCATTCAATTGGTTACAATTTAGCCGAAGAGCTTGAAACCGAAATGACTTACACGTCAATTGAAAATAACGCTGTTATACCAACAGGCATCATCGCAACAAATCAACTCAGTACTCATGTTGCTTTCGATAATTTTGACCGCTTCGTCGATACCACTTCCGGGAAAGATACCATGCACGACACTGTTGGTATTATATACCAATTTACTAGTGCTGACAATTTCGATAATCTGGACGCAACAGAACTAGAAGTTAGTGTCAATGAAGAAGGCCCGTTACGTAAAAGACGGCGTTTTAATGAAATTTTACGAGAGATCAGACCATACTATTCAAAACCACAAACACATTTACAACTGCTTCCTGTAGATTCATTTACTAATATAATTGATGTATGTCAAGGTGCAACAGAAGTAGCAATGCATAAAGATTTATTATGGATTATGTCATTGTCAAAATTGGATTCTGTTCCTATGTGGTTGGGTTACAATTGCTTGATATCAACCGATCACAGCGAAAAGCAGAAGATTGAGTATTTGCCTCCAATTAATTCATCTCCAACATCTTATGCAGTCGTGAATGAAACACTGATCATGGCCAATGAAATTGCTGAAAAATGCCAACAGGAGTACATAATTGTGACGTATGATTTAGCCATAGCTAAAATGGCGATGAAAATTCAAGAAAAAGAAAAGCCTAAATTTGACAAAGTTTTTGTGAATTTAGGAGCATTTCACATGGAGATGGCATTTTTCAAAGCCATTGGAAAATATATAGATGGTAGTGGATTGGTGGAAATTCTAGTTCAAGCCGATGTTTTAGCCAACGGCTCGATGAACAGCTTTTTAGATAGTAAGCACTTCAATCGTTGTAAGCGTTTACACCCTCTGATTGCTGCTGCATTACAAGTATTGCACTTTGAGCAGTATTTAAACACAACAAATATGACTCCAGAAATGTTAACTCAATTATTACAAACGCAAATGCAAAATACAACAAATGAAAATTCCCGCGACGTTAACGAGGTCATCGAATTACCCGATTCATTAAGCCGTATTCTGAATGGGTACAAAGAGTTCAGCCGCCAGACTTTGATGGGTGAGAAAGGCAAAACTGCTCAATTTTACTACCAGTATTGTGAGCTAATTAATTTATTCTTCCGCTTTTCAAGGAGCATCCGCAGCAGTAATTTGGAATTATATATGGACTCAATGTATAACATAACTGATTTATTTTTTTCGCTTAACCAGCCCAATTATGCCCGATGGGCTCTTTTGTACTTAAGTAATTTGATCGACTTGTATAATAAAAACTCGTCTTTGGTAGATGAATTTCGCCGAGGGGCCTTTGGAATCAAAAGAACCTCCGCTAAATTTGCTCGATCGCCGGTCGACTTGACACTTGAACAGACCATAAACGCTGATGCGAGTAATCAATTAACTGATAACCTAGCCGTGGACTCAATATCTGCGCGTCAAAGATGGGCGCTCAGCCACAGTATGAGGACAAAAATACTGTCAACAATTAAAGAAAATATTAGACTCACAAAAAAGGACGATACTTCACACGCTTTACAGAGAAGCAAAATTAAAAAAGACAAAGAAAGTTTGGATAGTATAATTAAGGCAATCAAAGAAGCGATGAATCCATTCGATGATTCCATCGATAAAAAATTGTTATTTAACATTTCGACAGGTAAAGCTGCATCGCCGGAAGTTACTGATTTTCTCCTGACCGCCAAAACAACCGGCAACCAACAAAAACTCAATTTTATTTCCGATTGTTCTTCAACTCCCGATAGATTTGAAAAACCAATTCAACGCAACAAAATTTTTAATTTTGCTTCTCAATGCTCAACAAAAGTCCTGATGACTAAAGACAAAAATAAAAAAGTTTTGCTGAAAATGGAACGAGACATTTTCGGACGACTCCTGGCTGTTAGTATAAAGAAAAAAATTAATCTAGAACATTGTTTGACCTTTCCGCTGGCATCAATGCCGCCTGCACTTTTTTCGTGTACTGGTGAAATGTTAAAAACTCCCAAATCAACATTTGCGCATAGTTTAAAATCTCAAATTGAAATGGTTGAGCCCACCAATATTAATGTTGAAATAATAGATGGTTTTTATTTTTTGTACTCAATTGGAAACTCAATGCCACAAACATTTGAGAAAGTTGCAGAGTCTATACTCATAAAAATTTGCGCATCACCTGCTGCAGAGATCCATTTAATATTCGACCGATATTTGTCACCTTCAATAAAAGATTCCGAACGGCAAAGTCGAAAAGAGTTTGATATTGCATATAAAATTACAGGTCCTCAACAAGTGAGACCCAAAGATTTTGTGCAAAGCCTTAAAAATTATCGATTCAAAGATGCTTTAGTACAATTTTTGGCTGATTATTGGGAAAACAAAAATTTGCTGCCAATAATCGGAAACAAAAAAATATTTTTAACTGTTGAACATCAGTGTTACTCGTACCAAGCTCAGGAAAATTCTATTAAAAAATCTGAAGAAGTTGATTATACATGCTATCATGAAGAAGCGGATACGAGGATTGTTTTTCACGCTTATAAAGTAACACCAGGCTCCAGAATTCTAATAAAAGCTTCTGATACTGATGTTCTCATCATTTTACTCGGAAATATGCACAAACTATCGGAGTCTACAATTTTTCTAGCTACTTCAGCGACTAAGAAGCAATCGAACCACCTCGATTGCATTAATTGTATGGATTTAGCATTGAAGTTGGGACCCAAAATATGTACAAGTCTACCTGCTTATCATGCATTCACAGGTAGTGATTACACTACAGCATTTTATAATAAAGGAAAGGTCAGACCATTTAAAATATTTTCTAAAAATGAGACGTATCAAACCATTTTTGCGTCATTACTAGATGAAGCTGATGTTTTTATCAACGAAAAAATGAATGCTGTTCAAGAGTTTACAGCACAAATGTATGGCGTGAAGCACTGTCAGTCAGTTAATGATGCACGAATTCGTATTTTTATGAAGAATTATGGCGCAAAAGAAGACAGCGAACAATTTTTCAACAAGATCAAAAGTTTTGACTCCAACTCAATACCGCCATGTTGGATTTCGCTACTACAAAAAATTCTAAGGACAATATATGTAAATTCTATGTGGCTGCATGCTACTGAATCCATATGTGTAAAATTAGACCCTGAAAAGTACGGTTGGCATACAGATGGTTTTTTAAAACCTACAGGTTTTATCGGAGATCAAACTCCTTTAAAAATTCAAGACATAATAGAAATGGAAGTAAATGAGGAAGAATGTATTGTGTCAGACGAACTAAACTGTCAGAATTTTTCCTCTGATGAATCAGATGCAGAATAGAAAATATTCATTCGAATTAATGGTTTAATATTACTTTTGTATTTATTTTTGTATTTATGATGTTGAATGAAATACAAGATCTCTGATTATTTTTTTTGTAATTTGTTAATTTGAATTTGTAGCTGCCCACTTTGTTTCTCTTTAATTCTTTCCAAAAAAGCAAAAACAAATTTTAAAGTAAGTAATTGATATTTTTATGATTTACGTTGTAATATTTTTAGTTACAAAAACGTATATAAATATATATATATATATATATATATATATATATATATATATATATATATATATATATATATATATATATATATATATATATATATATATATATATATATATATATATATATATATATATATATATATATATATATATATATATATATATATATATATATATATATATAATGTATATTGATTAAATTGATGTTATATTGCTTAATATTTTATACTACACTGATAGAAGGATTTTTTAGTATTTAAGAAATGATGTCTTCATAGTTAAGAAATCATTTCTTAGTATAAACCAAATATTTCTTACAATTTAAAAAATGATTTTTTAATATTTAATAAACTATTTCACGTCACTTAATAAATAATTTCGTAATATATAACAACTATTTCTTCATTATCAATAATTATACATTAACATTGAACACTTCTTTATTAAATTTATTGATCTGCATATTTTAAAGTTTAAGTTTTTGAAAATATGATTCTGCTAACAAATATTTCTTAACTATTAAGAAATATTTTTTAGTGGTAAGGAATATTTCTTTCTGTGTAAAAAAGGCTTTGTTAGCATCAACAATAATTTTTTAATGTAAATAAGTGGCTTCTTTCATTTTTAAAAATCTTTTTTATTAATAAAAAATATTTTTTACTCCCAAAAAAATCATTTAAAAAATATTAAGAAATATATTTCTTGTATCCTAAAAAATCGTTCAATTAGTGTACATTTCATATAATTGATTGTTATGAATTTGATTAATGATTTTTTTTCCCTATTGAAATGTCATGTGCTCCAAAATAATGCGTACTGTTTACTGCATGGAGGAGAGTGTAGTTTCCCCTACCCTCCGTAGTTGACATACTGAGCGTGCGCACTCTCTTTCATTCGGTTCTCGTTAGACGCAGCTGCTATGCTGGGTCCTTTATTATTGCACGGTATACTTTCCTCGGACTTCTCTGTCACTCACTTCCACACGCGTTAAAATTACAATCTTTAAAATTTGAAAACCCGTATTAGGCATAAATTTTTCGCAGACAACCCTATATCAATGAATTCGCAATAACACAGCGTTTATGTTGATGTTTGGTTTTTTATATTATCTTCTTTAGTGAGAGCACCTAATATCGACACACCTGTTTATACCTTGAAAACCCGTAGTTCGCATAGGTAAATAATAGCCCAACCGACGACTGACATTCTACATATTTTATACTTTAAGTTAAGATAAATTTTTTGTTATTATCTTCATGGTCGAAAATTTAAGAAAAATTCATTTTTCAAAAATTAATTAAAAATACTCTGCATGGCATTTTCTTAGAAAACCCATTTTTAATATACTTTCTAATATACTAAATTTAGTATAAAATAAGTTTGATTTTATTATCATCCCGGTGACGGTCGATTTAGGTTCGGATCTTCTACTATATGTTTTTATCAAATAAACGAAAAAGCTTTAGATTTGACATCAAAACCTTATTATTTTCTTAATTTTGCAAAAGTCCAAAATTATTTTAGTCTTTTTTTGGAGTCGGCTGATAAATAAAAGAGTTAAGCTGAATATTTCTGCCTTTTAAGATTTTGTTGTAAAATAAGCATACAAATTAGATTAATTATTTAAAGAGTTAGGCTATTTACTTTTGCAACATAAAAATTGTGTGTAAAATTAATGGAAAATGTCTCAAAAAAAAAAAAATATTGCAAGGTGATGGTCTTAGAGCCTATAAAAAGTCATCTTATTTTTTAATTAAATGCGCACACTCCCTAACTTATCAAATTTTCTGACCTTGAATTTACCCCACTTTTTATTGCTTAACCTATTGGTACCCCTTCCACACAACCACAATTTATCCTTCAAGCTATGTACATATGATTTCTTGGGAGGGGATTTAGGGTATTTAGGCCTGGTACTTTCATAAACGGATAACTTTATTGTCCGAATAATTTCCATGGTTACAATTGTCACAATTGTGATTATGGAAATTATCTGGAAAATAATTTTATTCGTTAATGAAAGTACCAGGCCTTAGGGTGATCCCCATAGAATTTTATTTTATATTTCTTTTAGACGGCAACATGTCAATAAATTCCGATGCCGGGTACTCCAGTGGTGAAGAAAATTCTATTAACTACCATCATAAAAAAATTGGACTGACTGCAGAAAATTTAGAGAGAAGATTTTGTAGGACACTTACCTACGCAAAGGCAAGGGATGTTTTGGTGCCTCGCCTGTTACGTAGATAATAATTTGGATGGGGAAATTATCAACACACATATTACGTTTAATATGAACCAATTTCGGGATGATATCACCTGCGACTGTTGTGCGGAGAAGTTGTGCTTTATCACACTTCAAAGGGCGTGTCTGGTTTGTCAAGAAGCCTAGGTTTTATTATAAATGGAGATACACAAGTGCATGACTCCCGCTCCCGAAACCACGAAATAAATATCCGTCCTTTTTAGGACGACAGAATTTTTTGAAAGAAGTTTAGTTTACAAAGCCTATTTTAGGATGGGATGTTTGTCACATAAAAAACAACCCTTAGTGAGTAGATATGTAAAAGCCATGACCAGTCATTTTTTTACCTTGAATCTATCCCCTTTTTTTATTTCTGTCCTTGAATCTACCCCCTCTTTTCTCCTCCGTATAGTGTTTGACCTTCTGTGCTCTTTCTCCCCACCCATTTTCAGAATTTGTCCTTGAAACTGAGTATAACTATATGTATCTTTATTTCTTGATTCATAAGTCCATCTTCAACTTGATTAAATATATCTTTTTGACATATTTTGTCTTTTAAGTCGAAATGGAAGGTAAAGTTGTTGCGGTTGTTCGATCTTTTTCGATTGACGGAAAACAAATGTGTGTTAAATGTGAACATTTTGAAAAAACAGTTGGGATGATGGGGTTTTGTGAGTGGTGTGACAACTATCACAGACAATGCCAATTAAGAGAATTAACAGCAGAGGAAGGTTTGCGAATGACAGCGAACCAGTCGCCTAACACTGTCAGTTCCAGCCCGCCAGGATCTCGGCCACCAACACCAACTGCTGACCAATTGTGGGCATCATCCCAACCTATGACCGATGAAGAAGGTGTGGTAGAAAGAACTTCGTCGCGATCTAATTTATCATCACCACCAACACTCGATACGTCCGATGAAGATGATTTCTACGGAGGCGAAAACAATGATGATATGGATGATGACGATGAAGAAAGGGGTTTTCGGGCTATTTCGCTTACTCGTGCCGAATATCGTCAGTTCGGGTATGGTGAATAATCAATTAATTATTTATTTAAGTTATACATTTTAAACCAACTTATAAACTTGTGCACTAGGCCTACGGGGGAAAACACGTTATAAAAAAAACGCGCCGAGAAGTCTAGGGCATAACATCTGTTGTGAAAACGGTATATAATATTTATATATTGTTAAGTCCGACATTGTTTAACCTGGTGTGGAAACGACTTCAAATTAATATTATGTTTTAATAGTTTGTTAGATGTAATTTTGGATTACTTAATTATCTTTGTTATGTATTCCTATTTATAAATAAAACTAATTTTTCTAAGTACAATTTGTGTTTATTTTAATCATACCCGTTAACAATACATATATATATATATATATATATATATATATATATATATATATATATATATATATATATATATATATATATATATATATATATATATATATATATAAAAACATCATCGGCCTTATCTATCCAGTAGTTAAATTGTTTTGGGAAACCTAACCATTTAACAAATAACTCATTTATTTGATTCTTCTTACGTTCACGAAGGACTTTCTTAACTAACTGTTGTAGTTGTTGCTGTAACATTAGGTCTTTGTTGACGACTTGTTTGCTGCTTTACGACATTAGATATGGATGTCAACGGTTTTGAAATGGGTTCATAAAATTTTTCCAATTCCAAGTTATCTCTCACATTGGCCGCTTTAATTTGTTTACATTTTTTTCTTACAGAATCTGTAGCTTCAATCAATTTTCGTTTTAACTCAATTTGCTTATTCATGGTAATGATGTTGTTTCAAGCTCATACAAGGTCGTAATGATAATTTTTTCTAGTACTATACATATATATACATATATGTACATATATATATATATATATATATATATATATATATATATATATATATATATATATATATATATATATATATATATATATATTGAGATGGTATAACCTTATGGAAGAATATTAAATAAAATGTTTTAATATAAAATATAAAAAAGGGAAAAACATAAAAAGAACATAAATATCTATGATAAAATGGGGCATATTAATATAAAAATTGAATTTAAATCAAGAAAAAGGCATAAGGTACCTAAGATAAACAGAATGAGACATTTTGTAAATTTTGAATACACAAGAAATAAAAAATCACAAAAATTCACTTCGGAAAATATCGGAGAAAACTGTTCTTGACTGTAATAAATGTAAAAAGATCAGTGGAAGGCAAAATGTATAAAATAAATATGTAATGATAATTTAATGATCATATTATAACAAGATAGTTATAAATATACAGAGGGTTGTAACAATAATAACCAAAAATAAACAATAATACATAAAAAACCCTAGGCAAAACCAATTATGACCGACTCATTCAAAAATACTTAATATTAGGATTAGATTTAATTAGAATAAGGTAGATTTAAGTTTAAACTAAGTTATGACCGCATAAAAACGAAAGTGATTGGATTTTAATAGTAAAAAGGACAATTTTAAATATTGGAGAAATACTGCTTGTGACATCCAATGATGCTATAAGAAGTTTTAAAATGATCATAGTTAAAAACCTAACAAACTATATATCAAAAGATAGGGAAAGAAACTATCTTTCTTATGGTATAAATATATTTAAGATAAAAGTAAAAATTAATACTTTAATTTTCGTGTATAGTGCGGGACGCGTAAAAAGACAAAAATCGAGCTTATTAAACTCAGATTGTGGAATTAATATAAAAACCTAAACCTTGTAATTAGTCATAAAAGATGTGTAAAATTATTATTTATTTAGATTTAGTATTAGTTATAAGATTTAAACGGAGGTTTATTTGAAAATTATAAAAATATTGAAATTTGAGAAGTCAGAAAAGAGGACATCAATTTGTTTACATGAAAAAAATTGTGACAAGATCAAAATAAAACTTATATAATTATACACCATTAAAAAGAGCATTAAATTTTCTAATTATCCAATGAGATTATAGATGCCCAGATAATAACAGCAAAGTAAGGCTTAGTGACAAAGTTAAAATTTTATTATTTAAAATTGCCATATTTGACAAGCTAAAATTCTATCTAGGTGCCTGGAAAGGTCGCCATATTGCATAAAATAGTGGCAATTGTTGAAAACAGGGATCAGTCCAAATTCAGTTGCTAAAGTAACCACGCTCCTCCAGGGGTCGAAAAATTAAACAAAAGAAAGCGGTTTAATAGCTAAGGGCTAGACATAACCTAGAAAGTTGACACAGTCGTTTCTTCCAAAGTTTTATATTTTAACGAAAGTGAAATTAAGTAAAGTATATAAAAAATCAATTCAAAGCATATATAATAAATTTACCTGGAGTTAGTGACAAAATACATAAATTCTAAGCCGATTTCCATGACACAAGAAAGTAAACAAAGTTCGTCAAACAGATGTATTAAAGTTCCAAGTAGATCAGCTGATGGTTTTTCATAGTGCAATTCAAATAAATCTCCCAAGAAGACATCGTAGCCTGTTTGTATAAATATTATATCCTTTTTTATTAATATTTGGAAAAGAAATTCAAGTTTTGTAACCATAAACAGGTAACTTAAAATAGACATTTTAAAAACTGAATAAGGTTAATTAGATTTCTCGCCGATAGGAGACAAAGGACAGGTCCAGACTTAGAACAAATATTGTGTTTTGAAAGAATTATTTTTATTAATAAATTTTAGGACCAAGTAAATTTTTATTATAATAACGAACAAATAATTTTGATTAAAAGTTAAAAAGAAAAAAATAAGTAAATAAATAAATTTTCAATAAAGATAAAATTATCGAATCAAATACATTTATCATATTATTTTTAATTTATTAAATTTTTCAAAACGAATTATAAAACGATAATAATAAAATAATATTATAATAAAAGTTTATTTATTTTGTTTCAATTATATAAGACAAGGGTTGTAATTAATATATTAGTGTAGATATCCTAATAGATACTTACATAATTTAATAACAAGATGATATTCAAGTTTTGTTACAAATATTTTGTTTAATAAACAAACGTGTTAAACATTTATCAGTTTTTAATTTATATAAGTTCGTAAGGCTTTGTAGAATACTGAACTCACCTGAGGTAAGCGTCCATACAGTCGGAGCACAAATCTGCACCCCACAAACAAAAAAATATATTGTGATAGTCATTATAATAAAACAAGTTCAATATAATTTAATTTAAAAATATATAATTTAATTTAAATCCCAATCTATCACAAAAAAATATATATATATATATATATATATATATATATATATATATATATATATATATATATATATATATATATATATATATATATATATATATATATATATATATATATATATATATATATATATATATATATATATATATATAGAGCTATCGAATCCTTTTCGATATCTGCCTGAATTTAAGTTACTATCATTATCAATAACTAAGAAACCATATTTACTGCCCTAATATTTGGAACACATTTCTTGAAATTGTGGGAAAGAATAACGTGGTCGGAGAATATGTGACGTAAATTCGTTTCGTCCTGTTTACACATAATAATAAAATTGGCATTGTCACGCACCAGTTGTTTCGAAACTCGTGAATAAGTTTGAGCTAAAGGAATCTACATTTTTATGTCGCCTCATGCTAAAATATGAACGTATAACATCCTGTTTTTCACACATTACATCATCAAATATAAAAATGGAGTTTGGTTTTGCATCTGATGGTTCCACAATATTTGTTGCATTGCTGAATGTATAGTAGCCAAGTCCTTTTATGGGAGACAGAATTTTTTTTTAAATACCCATATTTTGGCTGATACAACGACTTTGAATATATATAAATATTTTCAAAACGTAATCCCATAGGATTTGTAAGCAGCGAAATCATAACATTTGTCAATTAGATGGTCCAATAAGTAAACCGCGAATAGATATTGGAAATAATGGCCCATGTTTTCTAAAATATGTTTCTGTTTGACCTGACCCAACATTGTCGATATTAAACTTTTGTTTAAGACATACAATACGCATATTTTAAGATAACAAATGGTACTTTTTTAATAAATTCTCTTATTAATAGTCTTCCCTTTGAGTTACATATACCCGGTTATCAATATTGTGGTCCTGGCACATAAGTGCAAAAACGTGTAGCAAGAGGTGATCAGGGCATTAATTAATTGGATGCTGCATGTAAAAAACACGATATATCCAATTTAAATAATAAAAATAATTTAAAGGCGCGCCACCAGGCCGATTACGAGTTGGAACAGCGAGCTTGGGAAAGGGTAAAAACAAAAGAAGCAAGCATTGGTGGAATGGCTATCTTGAGCAGCTCACTAAAAATAACAAGAATTTTTCAACATCTCAGGTTATGTTTCTTCCTTTTATTGATAATCCTGCCAGTAACGTAGACACAATTTACACAACTTTACATTGTGCTCTCAATATTGCCAAGTCACATGGACAAAAAACTTGTGTGAATACTTTTGATCAACCCCTCTACTCTAAAGCACGTGAAATGGTAGCTGCAGCAGATGCTAATTCAGAATTAAGTCAATGTAGTTAAATTAGGAGGATTTCATACACTTATGTCTTTTCTTGGAAGCATAGGATATTTGATGGACGGAAGTGGACTCAAGGAAGTTCTTGGTAAAATATATGCAACTAACTCTGTTGACAAATTGCTGAATGGTCACGCTTACTCAAGAAGCATCAGAGGCCACACATTATTAAGACTTGCATTATCAATGATAATTTTCGAAGATATGAAAATAGAAGATGATATATTGGATGACTTAGTACAGCAAATCGCTTCTCGAGATGTTTCCTATGAAAACATCGAAGAATGTATAATAAATCAAGCATTTTCCCTTCGACATTTCAGAAGAAACTTAATGAATTAAAAACTCGAGGTCCAACAGCACAGCTATGGGTGCAATATTTTGAAATGGTTTCAATAGCACTTGATTTTGTTCGTGCTGAAAGACTTGGGCTTTTAAAGAACATCTCGACGCAGTGCGCAAAATGTTGCCATATTTTCACGCCAGTGGCACTTTCTGTATGCAAAATCTGCACACCTGTATCTGCAGGATATGCTCATGTTGGAAGAAGCTATGGATGAACAAACGTTTGAGAACTTTAAAAATGGATTTTTCACCGTCAAACGAACAGAAAAATTCAATTCAGGTACATGGACTGATATGGTCATCGAACAGAGTCTCATGAAATCAATGAAAACTGAAGGGGAAGTATCTCGTGGTCGAAGTACGCAAGAGAGTGTTTTGTGCAAATGGATATATGCTATGTATGCCACCAATACTATATGTGAAGAAATGGAGAAATTTTGCAATATTTCCTTGGACTCGACAGAGCAACACGTAGATTCTAGAGATTCAAGAATAAAAAGGGATGTTATTGACGTAAATAAACTTATTGAGTGGTTTAAACTTCATGATCCCTTTCCAAATACCACACAGTTAATATCGGTAGCTTCTGGAATTGTTGGGAATGAGCAAATTAACTGTCACAGAGCTTATGAAATTGGACTAGAATCTATGTCAAAGATCACTGGTTTACAATTTAATGATATAAAACTGAAACGCTCTGATAAGGTGTTACCGCTTTCAATTGTTAATAAAGCTGTGAAAATTCATGATTGTAAAGTTTCAGTAGACCCATTATTACTTTTCCAACCGAGGAGGCAGATAAAAAGATACGAATGTCCTTGAATTTAGATTTGAAGGTTATCTCCACTAGATTTCTATAGAATAAAAGGCTGGCACGTTCGCAGTACTTCTTTGTGTTCATTATTCACCCCATTACTCCTTCCTTTCTTCTTTGTGCTATTATTCGCCTGCTCCTCGGTCGTTTTTCTTTGTGTTCATTATTCACCCCATTACTCCTTCCTTTCTTCTTTGTGCTATTATTCGCCTCCTCCTCGGTCGTTCTTCTTTGTTCATTATTCGCCTGCTCCTCCCTTTGCTCTCTTACTATACATCTACTTGCAGTGGACAGAATAGAAACCTAAATATGATCTTCATGTACATGTGGCTAATGGAAAAGTTCCCACATTTAGATATAATAAATCACAAGTTCCTTCTTGCTGGTCACACACACATGGAGGTTGATGGAAAGCACAGTATCATTGAGAGGGCAAAGAAAAAAGTTCAGAGAAACACTATTTATACAACTAATGACTGGATAAATTTCATTTCGACCTGTGAATCAAAGAATCCATTTGTAACTAAAAGAATGGCTTTAGAAAACTTTTTTAATTTTTTACATCTAAAGCAGAAAAATGGTCCACTTATATCAAGAAAAAGGAACACAGATGGAGGACCATTTTTGATATCTGAAGCAGTGTGGCTGCAGTTGCAAAGAGAAGATAAAGGTGTTGTTTACTATAAAACCAATTTCAGTGAAGACACTTTCAAAAAGTTGATTTGAAGAGGAATAAACGAATAGGCTTAGCAATGCCTGAAACTCTACTTCTATTAAGAACAACAAGAAAGAAAATAAGTAATGAAAAGTTTAGGGACATACTCTCATGCAGTGGGTTCCTGAAGAGTATAAATCGTATTTCGAGAGCATTCCACATGGAGATGGTGTTGGAGATTTCCCTGAAGAGGATTCAACTGAACTAGAATAAAACAGGATATCGCCTATCTGATATAAACATGTTTTTTTTTGCCGACTGAATTTTATTCAATAGCACAGTGAATTATTTTTAAGCAATTTTAACAAGCAAAGTTAAAATAATGCTATTCTTTTAGATTTAGGCCTGTTACTGTATTACTAATACCATTAATAAATCATAACTATTATTAATAATTCTAATATTTTATTAAACCCTACTTCCATTTTTGTCATTATGACATAGGAGCTTAAGTTCATATTAACTGCTTGTGTTTAGAATCATACCATCGTAAGTCCATTTATTAATAAAACTAACTGAATTACAGAACAATTCTTCTACACATAAAAAAATGGTTGTAGACTTTTATATTTTCACTGCTAAAAATGTTATAATAGGGCTTCTCTGTCTTTCCCTGAAACGTGAACAGAGTTAGATATGTTTTCGGGCTCTCCTGAAAAGTTGACCAGTTGTGACTTACGATACTATGGATCTGGGGTACAGAAATAAGAAGCATGATGGAAAAGTGGACAGACCAACAGTTTTTCAATCAAAAGATGAACTTCTTTTATTTGAGTGCCTAACGACAGCAGCGGAGTGGGGGTTTTCTCTCCGGGGAACTGATATTCAACAGGTTGTTAAAATTTATTTAGAAAACCGAGGTCTTGTGGAAAGAAGATTTAAAGATAACACACCTGGAAGGCAGTGGCTATATAGCTTTATGGAGCGTCATAAAGAGCTGACAGTGAGACTTTCCGAAAATATTAAAAGAGTAAGGGCTGAAGTCGTTCAGCAAACAATTGAGAGGTACTTTGATGAGTTAGAGGTATCATTAAAAGACGTCCCACCTGACAACATAGTTAACTATGATGAGACGAACTTCAGTGACGATCCCGGACGAATCAAGGTAGTAGTAAGGCGTGGTTCCAAGCATGCTGATCGGATCATCGACTCGTCAAAAACTAGCGTTTCGGTGATGTTTGCGGCTGCGGGATCTGGAGAATTGTTACCTCCGTATATAGTATACAAGTCTCAAAATCTATACCCAACATGGGTGGAAAATGGCCCACGAGGGGCTGGTTACAACTGCAGCAAATCGGGATGGTTCGACCAAGCATTGTTCGAGGCATGGTTTCGAGCAATAGCTTTACCATTTTTAAGAGACGTGATGGAAACAAAGCCTAATAGGTGACAATTTAGCCAGCCACTTTTCCCTAGATGTCATAACTGCTTGCAAAAACAAAAACATACAATTTATTCTGTTGCCTCCCAACTCCACACATCTGTGTCAACCGTTGGATGTATTCCAATTCAATTCCATATTTCGTCCAATTAAAATTGCGTGGAAGCCAGTTCTCATATCCTGGAAATTTAAAAAAATAGAAGAGTTCTTCCAAAATCCGAATTTCCGAGACTCCTTAATGAAACTATCCTCAAAATAAGCGCAAATATGAAGCAAAACGTAAAGTCTGACTTTGCAGCATGTGGTATAATTCCCTTACAGAGACAAACAATTTTGAAAAAATTACCAAAAAAGTGCCTGAGGAAAATTTATCTTCGCAAAAGGAAGCATGGACCTCCCTCTTTTGTAACATTGTTGGAAATATCAAGAAATGGGTCTGGTCCCACCGTAAGAAGAGTAAATAGAACAAAAAAATTAAATATCGCCCCTGGGCAAGGATCATACCAGACAAGAAGGAGTCATTCAGTGATTCTGATTTAGTATAAAGTGATTCATAGCGATCAGTAATTCAGATCATTCTAAAAGTGAAGAACAACCCACCACGTCAGAACAGAACTTGCAAGAAGATACATTGCCCGATGAAAATTATGAAAAGGAAAATTTGTTTTGGTGTGTTTTAAGGCTACTACAAATGAGACATTCATTATATTGGTAAAATTATAGAAACTTTTTCAAACGAATTGTATGTTAAATTTTTACGGAAAAAAATTGTGGAAAATTTGGGAATTATTTTGTTTTCCCGACACGAAAGATAAAGCAATTATCACAAAGGCACAAGTCACACAATTATTAAAAAACCCCAAAGATTTTCGCCGCGGACGATTTAGTTTTTCTGTTAACGACATGGTTTCGTATGACATTTCCTAATGTTCACTATTTGTTTTTCTAAAGAAAACACAATATTTTATTTAGAGAAAAAAGTTAATTTTGATGAGAACAATGTTTCATTTTGTTTAAAAACCTTATCATATGTCTTATATTACCTTGACGCTAAAAAAAAGGTTTTTTTCTTTACTAAATGTGTTCATTTTTTCTGTAACCCATGACTTGGAAGATCAAATATTTTTTTTTTATATAAGAAGTGTCCGAAGTTACCATAAATAGCTCTAATATCGGTTCTTATCGGTTTTTAAGTGTGTCCGAAATTTCATGAAAGTGCATGTTAATTCGGACACTTTAAAAATATATATATATATAAGCTTCCATGTTTGTTTTTCAATTTTTTAGTGGCAGTAATCTACTACGTAGAAGTATTAAGGAATATATATTTAAACGGACAAAAAAATATTCTTTGATTTACATCATGATTTTTGTGAAAACCCGCCAAAATCGTCCGAAGTTATATGTAATGACGGTACATTGCGATTTGGGCAATGCCAGGCTTTAGCAAAGACACTTTCCGGTGTCAATTCCACTAAAAGCAGGCAGCACTAAGGGTGGGTCCAGAAGATGTTAGGTGTGTTCCCATACAACACAAAGGCAATAAAAAAAAAGCAGTCGAGCTATATCGCTCCATTTATAGAAGAACGTCATAACTCAAAAAATTGCATTTTATAGATAACGTATAAAAACAATTGATAATCTACCTATTTTTATGTGTAAGATCGTCACAACTTGTACATCACAACATTACCGACAGATGGCAATAGTGTCGTTTTGCACCTCACCAAATCATCTGATGCGTTATGCGGAAGAACGACAGTTCTAACTTAATTCGCGAACGAGATTGTTGTTCTGGTCTTAATTTTATGGAAGATCGTCATAATACGAAAAAGTGTCGATAAGGTCCAACAAGAGTGTTAAAGTGATTTTGTGGAAGTACGTCATAAATCTGATTGGGTCGATTGAAGAGTAATAAATGTGAAATTTGTAATGCTGCAATTTTAGGTAAGAAGGTCATATTGATATATAAGTCTATTTTCCATAAGAATACTTGTAATTTTTAATTACATTTTATGGTTACTGTGAATTAATTTGAGTTTTTTCGTTTTTATTTATAAATACAGTTGTTTTTAATAAATTGTGTCATGTTTCCGATTTTTTTCAAAAATAATACATATTTTCAGATATAACTCCAATTAATTTAAAAGAAATCCGGATTTAAAATAAAAGCCTGCTAATATTTGTAAATTATGATAAATTATTATACATATTTTTTAAATTTATATTCAGGGTGGCAACTATTTAATTGACCACTATTGCTATCTTGAAAACATGAAAACGGTAAGAGTTACAAGGTCGGTTATATTAGAAAAAAATTGCCTTTTTTAATGCTCATTCCGGATAGATTCTCAGTGTTGTCAAATTTACTTACTTACTGTTTCTGAGATAGCAATATTGTTCAATTAAATAGTTACCAGCTTGTATAAATAGGAAATTAGGTATTATTTTATTGATGTCTTTTATTTGCGTCCGTAGTTGTATGTATTAAATTCGATTCTAGAAATAAAGATGGGAGATCGTGGGAAGTTATTGGTAAAGTTGGCTTTAAACAAAAATGTAGAAGGTGATATCTGGAGAAAAGTAGAACTTGGAGGCAAATGTAGCGAGTCAATAGCAAGCAGTTCTGGTAATAGTGGGAACGACCTGGAAGTAAGCATTGGCTTTTTTTGACATTCATTTTTTGTAGCAAAATTATTTTTGGGTATAAGGTTATTGTTATTAATTTGTCAAGTATACTGATACCTAACCTTATTTAAACGCTAAATCACAATTTAATTGTTACAACCATGTTAATAATTGTCCATTCTTGACAACATCAAAAAATCGTTTTGCAATAAAAACTATTCTTTATCTTTATGTACTTAAAGCTGTTTACGTTTTTCTAGGCTGTCCTAAGGTTTCGTCCCTGATAAATACAAAACCTAATTCGCCGAACCATGAACTTATGCATCCAATACCGACCTGTTCTGATAACACTGGAATATATGATAAAAGTTAGTATCTTCCGCTTTTTTACAAAAAAAAAATCATGGTTTCTAAGTGTCTAACTGATAAACTTTCTGTTTTATAATTTATTATTACTTAATTATTTTTAGGCCACGTCAATCCATCGTCCTTTAATACATTCAACAACAATACCAATGATGGAAGTTCAGGTAGTGACTTTTCATCAACAACTTCAGAAAGATATTACGACTGGGGAGTCCAATTATAGTCCGTCAGAAAGTGACGCTGAATCATCAACATCATCCGAATCGCAAGTTCCTTATCATCTCTTGTTAGCAATGGATTAGATCAAGATAAAGAAGATGTCACAGAAATTAATAAGAATAAAAAATCAAGAAAACGTAAGGCTGATAAATCAACCTGGAAGAAAAATTTGGCGAAAAAGTTAAAAGATCAAGGGAAAGCATACATATCGTCTACAACTATACAAACCAATGAAAGAAAGAACTATGGGTCCCCCGTGCAGAAGTACATGTAGGCTTAAATGCTACTTAAATATAACAGATGAAACAAGAGAACGGATTTTCAAAGAATACTGGGGTCTTGGAGATACTAATAAACAGCGCGACTTTTATATCCTCCTGTATTGTTGGCATCAAACCCAAATATCAGTACCATACGAAAATAAGCGTCGCGAAATAATGGATTTTATTTCACGTTAAATGAAACTAGAATTCGAGTCTGCAAAACATTTTTTAAATCAACATTGAACATCACAGACAGACCAATTCGTACAGTTGTAGAAAAGCGCTCGGAATTTGGAATAGTAGCAAATGATCGTAGAGGAAAACATAAAAGCCACCGAAAACTTCATGACAACATTAGGGAAGAAATGAAACGCCACATAAATAGCATTCCTCGGATAGAAAGTCACTACACGAGAAGTCGCTCTAGTCGTGAATACATAAGAAGGTGGTAAATCACTAGCTGATTTGTATCGCGATTATGTTGAGGAATGAAACCCAAAAAGAAAATCCTTATGGAAAGTATCTTATTTATCACCAAGTTTTTCACAAGAACTTTAATATTTCTTTCTTTACGCCTAAAAAGGACCAATGTTCGTTGTGTGTTTCCTATGATAATGCCTCAGACACTCAAAAAGAAACTAAGTACTGAATATGAAAATCATATCATGGAAAAGGATTTGTCACGATTAGAAAAAAACAACGATAAAATAAGAATTAGCAACAACTATGTAGTCGCTGTATTTGATTTGCAAGCTGTTATGCCATGCCCCAAGGGAAATGTGTCCCTTTTCACTACAAATCTAAATTAAATGTTTTGAATTTTACCGTCTATGAAATGAAAGGAAACGCTAATTTAGACGAATGTTTCTGCTATGTCTGGGATGAGACAAATGGCAATCGAGGAGCAAATGAGATAGGATCTTGCTTGCTGAGCTATATAGAGCATACATCCAAAAATAGATCTGAATGCGATGATCTTGAACTGGTTTTTTTCTCAGATAATTGCGTTGGCCAGCAGAAAAACAAGTACATAATTTCTATGTATATGTATGCATTAAAAATGCATCCTAATATTAGATCTATATGCCATAAATTCCTTGTAACAGGACATACGCAGAACAGGGGGATTGTGCACATTCTGTGATTGAACGCAAGTAAAGCGTTACTTAAAATCAAGCCCCATATACTTACCTAACGAGTACACAACTTTAATTCGAACTGCAAAAAAAGTGGTAAGCCATTTCAAGTAAAGGAGCTATCTTTTAGGATTTTTTCGATCTAAAAAATTTAAATGGAAGGATTGGAAATTTCGTTGGAGGCGACAAATTAAGCGATATCAGGGTTATAAAAATTGAAAAAAATTATCCATTTACAGTTTTTATAAAACATCGTACTCACAGGCAGACTTTTGGAAATGACTGTCAAAACAGTTCGCGGCAAGAGTAACATATCATTGACCCTTGAACCTGCATACAAATCTAAAATAAAAATTAGTGAACGTAAGCGGTCAGATCTTCAAGATTTACTGAAAGATGCAGGTATTCCCTCATGTTATGCAGATTTTTTCAATAACCTTTAAGTGCCATTTACTGTTCTTGTTTTGTTAATATTTTTTGTAATTTCTTAATAAAAAACAAATATTTTTTTTATTTTTCAACTTTATTTTTAGTGTCACATTATAAAAACCATTTAAATATTTTTTTTACAGGAAGTCACAATATAATATATGACATAAAAGTTAAAAAAAAAGCAAAAAAAATGCATATTTTTTTTAAAGAAGAAAGACATATGCAGTTATCAAGCATAAGTTTGTTATTCCAAGAGTAAATATTATACTACCAGTTAACTACAATACTTTTTGGCATTAAACCATAATAAAAGCGTTTAATTTGTCTGCAATGTTAAATTAATATGATAAAGTAAAAGAAACATTAATCTTTAAACCATTATATTGACAAATGTTGAATTTTGAGTTGTGTCGTTCTTCTATAAGTGTAACGATATGTGTAATATATCACACAGAGGCTACTTTTTATTGTTTTATTGTTTTACTATTTCAATGGTTTTCAAAACATACCACACAAATAGGCGTTGAGCCAGAGGGCATGACCGGTTTCATTTCTGGGGAGTAAATGTATCCTACAAATTTAGATTCGTCATGAAGGTAGGATAAATGTTTGGTATGATACTTTGTAAATTGGTAGCTTAGTGACGTTATGACGTCACAAAGATGAGCGCCGGGCGAAAATCGTAATTAACCATTTTAAGTCTGGTTTCATTTGTAAGAGTGAAAGTATCTTACAAATTTTGATTCAGACATAAGCCAGGATTAATGTTTGAAATGATACATTGTAATATTCGGTAGTTTAGTTACGTTACGAAGTCACAAAGATGGTCGCCGGACAAAATGGTAGTTAACTATTCAAAGTCTAGTTTCATGTGTAAGGAGTAAAAGTATCATACAAATTTTGATTCAGCATAACGCTAGGATTAATGTTTGGGATGATACTTTGTAAAATTGGGTAGCTTAGTGACGGATGATGTTACAAAGATGGTCGCCGAGCAGTATCGATCTTGTTATTCTAATTAATGGTCAACTTTTGGCAATTTATTTCAGATATGGATTCCGAGGCAGACTCTTCACCACTGGCAAAAAAAGTAAAAATGACAGATACAACCGATGAATGCATCATTCACTGTACCAGCGACAACAGCAGTTTAGTAAGTCTGTCATCTATCGAATCATGGAAAACTCTCCTGGATGCAGCGACAATAAGGAAACACATCAGATTGCTGGAAATTGCAAAGTCAGTTACCGGAGAAGAATTTCCTGTATTAAAGTACCACCGTCAATGTCGACATTTACCATGAAATCTAAACTCGGTAGTATTACTGCTAAGCAGAACGCAACATTACCTGATGAACCATCGGTGTCTTCTACAGTGCGGTTACGTAAAAACTCATTACACCAAAATACGTCAGGACCAATTCTACCATTCATCTGCATTTTTTGCGAGAAAGAACAGAAGTACAAGCCGGGAAGTAGAACACGTGAGGGACTAGTACAATGTGTAGAGTTGAGATCCAGTGATACGATCAAAGCCTCTGCTATATCAAAAAATGACAGCAGAATTGTTGGGTTAGCTGAGACTATGTGTTTTGTTTCAGCAGAAGCAAAGTATCATTTTTCGTGCTATCGTAAGTACACGCGCAGTGATAGTTCAGTAAAACCATCTGAAATAGCGGAAACGACCCTGGAAGAACAGGAATTTCAGAAATATGCTATTGTGGAACAAGCTGCATTTAGTGAACTAACTAAGTATATGGAAGAACTTCTTGATAATCCTATAGTTGTGAGATTTACCGAGGTTACCAGCCGTTACGTTCAATGTATTAAGAATAATGGAGTCTCAGAAGTGAAGTCGCACACCAAAAAAAACTTAAGACGGAAGTTGGAAAATTTGTATGGCTCCAAAATTCATTTCGTTTCTAACGATAGTGGTCACTTGTTAATGCTACCAAACAGTATGTCAAGAGATGATTTAGTTCGAAGGAATGACCAATTATCTGCAAAACTAAAAGCAATAGAGACATGTTCCGATAAGAATTTGATTACTGCTGCATGTCTAATCCGTAATGAAATCCTGCAACTTCAAAGTGGGAATGTATGGCCACCAACGCCTGAAGATCTGTCTGAATTCCAACTTCCAAAGAATACCCATCTGTTCCTGCAGTCTCTTTTGAGAGGGGATAACAGAACACAAAATTCCAGTAGAGTGTCTCGTTTAATTTGGTCATTGGGTCAAGATTTTATTCATGCTGTCACAGAGGGAAAGTTTAAAACTCCGAAGCATATTCTGCTCCCATTTGCTCTTAAATCCCTCTCTGGTAAAGTCGTTGAGTTAACTAAACTCCTAAATAGATGTGGCCATGGACTTTCATACTCCCAAATCGAAGAAATTGAGACAGCAATAGCTATGCAAAAGATTTCTGCTGGAGAAGAGCAACACTTAGTAATTCCAAGAAATATTGTTGCAAATACATTTACACACCTCGCATGGGATAATATCGATCGTTTGGAAGAAACTCTCTCAGGCGGTGGGACCACTCATCGAGTTAATGGGATTATAACACAGCCCGTGCATTCCGCTTTAGCAGAAGGTATTGATACTCAGGAGCAAATAATTATTGACAGAAAGCTTAAACTGCGAACCATACCAATGCATGGAGCCGCTCTACAACCTTACAACCCTGGCAGAAGGGTTGGCCCTAATCATTGTACACAAGAAGACGACCCGGATTTCAAAAACATAATCTTGAAGTCCAGATGTAAAAACATTTTGTGGACTATGATGCGCTGTATTGATCCCAAACACCAAGTCGTTCCCAGTTGGACAGGATTTAATATCAAATTGCGAAAGGGCATTGTAACAAATCCCACAGAAATTGGATACTTGCCAACAATTGATGCTCCAGCAACGAGTCTTACAACCGTTTATGAAATAATGTGTCGTTCTTTAGCCATACAAGAAAAATTACAGGTGGAATCTATTGCTGTAACATTTGATCAAGCGCTATACGCCAAAGCCACAGAAGTGTTGTGGAAACACCCCGAGAAATTCCACTCTATAGTGCTAAACCTTGGTGGTTTCCATGCTATTTGTAATTTCATGGGCTGTATAGGAAAGCGTTTTCAGGATGCTGGATTATCTGACTTACTTGTGGAAGCTGGTGTTGCAGCAGAGGGGTCGCTGTCATCTATTATCACAGGGAAACATTATAATCGAGCAGTACGCATGCATAAATTAGTTTTTGAAGCAATGATGAGGATTATCTGGAAGTCATTTTTGCCGTGGCTTGAAGAAAAAGATATAGATGTTTACAAAGACCTAGAAGATTTGAAGAAGGAGCTGTCATATTTGTATGACAATATTACAACATTAAATGAACTACAATATTCAGAGTTCGTTAGCGGTAGTACATTTTCTGCATTATGTGTAGCATTTGGACAATACTTAGATTTCCTAAGAAACGATAACGGAAATCTATCATCTCTGTGGATGTCATATGTTGACATGGTGGAGATCTTACTAATATTGATTAGAGCAACTAGAGAGGGTGACTGGTTCCTGTATCTATCAGGAATCAGAATGATGATACCGTGGTGCTTTTCCTACGATCACCTGAACTATGCTCGATATTTACCTGTGTATTACGCTGATATGCTGGCTTTAAAAAGAACACATCCAACTGTGTACGAAGCATTCCAAAGTGGTCAATTTTCAATACAAATGTCTAGAGAAAATCCCTTTGGTAGAATTCCCGTGGACCAAACAATAGAAGAAACCATCAACAAGGACACGCAGGGTAGTAGCGGAACTACAAAATTTAGTAAGCAACCTGCAGCAGTTGCAAGATATTACTTGACTTCTGATATGAAAGCAGCATTCCTACATATGCTTCGTAATGAAACCGGTGGCATTTCTTCAAAACATGTTCTTCATAATGACCTGTCACCATCTAGAATTCTCAAAGATGAGCGTGACGTTTCATCTATAGTGAACCTCCTCACTAATGAATGGATCAACCCATTCGTGAATTTAGATATTGTTAACATCTCGACTGGTAGTCTTCCAACTCCGAACATCAGCAAAGACTTACTCGAGGCACATGCAATAGGAGAGAAGGCATATTTCGAATTCAAAAATAAACGTTTGTTCATAAAAGACGATGTCAGCCAGTTTCACTCTGTTTTGCAAAGGCAAAACTTGAAAACATTCACGGATCTAAAAAAACAAAAACGTATAAAAGTGAATGAAAAGGAACTAATTCTGAAAGCAGATAGAGGCTTGTTTGCTCAGATGGCAATAGTTGCTCAACGCAGAGAGCTTGACATGAAAACTGTTTTGTCACATCCACTGGGGCCTCTACCATGGGCTTTAGCAGCTACGGATGGAACAATAAGAAAAACTAATAAAGCTAAACTATTTGAAGTCTTAAGTAAGAACTTCCCTCCAGCTGAAGTACTACCGGAAAATGCTGCATATGTTATCGATGGAATGGCCTTAGTACAGCAATTAGTTGAAGTACCAAACACTTTTGGACTACTAGCTGATAAATTATTTTCCAGAATTGTTCGAGAAGCGTATTCACGAATCGATATTGTTTTTGATACATACAGAAGTATATCAATAAAAAATGCCGAGAGACTGCGGCGTGGAACGACTGAAGCTCGTAACTTTTCTAGCATTAAAGCAGCCCATCCTACAACTAAATGGAGACAATTCCTAACAGTCTCTCAAAATAAATCGGAACTTATCAAATTTTTGACGCACGAGTGGCAACAACCAAAATACACTAACCGGTTGGGGTCCAAGATTATGTTTGTGACGTGTGAAGACCGCTGTTACCAAGTAACATCAAATAACGCAACAGAAGTAACATCACTGCAGTGTTCTCACGAAGAAGGAGATACACGTTTATTGCTTCACGCATATCATGCAGCAAAATCTGGATTTAGAGACGTAATTATTCACTGTGATGATACTGATGTCGCTGTTATAACACTATATACCATGCCTTCCTTCAAGGAACTAGGATGCAATATCTTCCTAAGAAAGGGAACTATCAATCGGCTGAAGTACTTCAATATGAACGAAATGTTTGAAGAAATAGGTGAAGATATGTGTCTAGCATTACCAGGTTTGCACGCCTTCACTGGCTGCGACACAGTGAGTGCGTTTGCAGGAAAAGGAAAAGCTACAGCGTTGAAGGTCGTGCGTAAAGGCAAAGAATTTGCAAGTGCCATGTCTAAGCTGGGGGAAACTGTAGGTGTATCTGACGAAACAAAGATAGTTCTCGAGACATTCGTATGTAGGCTCTATAGCAACACTACCAAAGTCACAAGTGTCAACGAGCTAAGGTACATGTTATTCTGTGGCAAGCAAGGTAACATTGAATCGCACAATCTTCCTCCATGTCAGAACACACTAGATAAACATATATCAAGAGCCAATTTTCAAGCAATGGTATGGAAAAAGGCACTAGATCCACAGCCAGACATTCCATCACCTGAAGGTCATGGATGGTCACTTGAAACAGAGAGTGACGGTAATTCAATGTTACATATCGATTGGATGAGCTGTGCGCCAGCACCTCTTGCTGTTCTTGAATTATTGTCATGTTCATGCAAGAAAGATTGTGAGCCGAACACATGTTGCTGCATTAAAAATTCATTAAAATGTACGGATATGTGCAAAATTCAGGTTTGCAGTAACTATTCACAACCAGATTATGTTCTCGAAGCTTCATCCGACACAGACGCCGATTCAGACGATGAATAATTATTATTTGTTTTAAAAATAAATATATTATATACTCTGTATAATGTTACGTATAATAATATTAATATAATGATGTATAATATAATCACAATGCATTTTCATTTTAAATTAAATTTAAGATTTATGTATCAATTCGAATTTGTTGAACAGAATTAAGTGAACACAAAGCATATTAAATTATAATAAAGCAATATCACGAAAACCGCTGCCATCTTAGCTATCAAATTTTACAAAGTATTATCCAAATCATTGATCCTGTCTTTTATGTTTGATTAAAACTTGTACGATACTGTTAGTTCTCACAAGTTAAATCTGACCTTAGAATGGTATACTACGATTTTCACCAGGCGGCCATCTTTGTGACGTCGTAACGTAACTAAACTACCGAATATTACAATGTATCATTCCAAACATTAATCCTGGCTTTAGGCTGAATCAAAATTTGTAAGATACTTTCACTCCTTAAAAATGAAACCAGACTTAAAATGCTTAATTACGATTTTCGCAAGGCGGCCATCTTTGTGACGTCATAACGGCACTAAGCTACCGAATTTTACAAAGTATCATATAAAACATTTATCCTACCTTCACGACAAATCTAATTTTGTATGTTACATTTACTCCCCCGAAAGGAAACCAAATTGTCCATTTTTGGCCACTTGGCTCAACGCCTAAAAGGTTAATGTTCAGTTTTTATTATTCTGTTATAATATTTTAATGTTTTATTGTTTAAAATGTTTGATTTTATGTTTCGTGCATCGATATGCAATACAATATTTCTTCTAAAAAAGGTGCTTTTATTATTCCATAAAATATAAGTAGTTTTCTTAGGTGACGGATATTTCCGACGACAGGCCTGTGACTAATGCAAAAAGCTCACGCCGTAGGGATAAAAGTGTTCAGAGACGAGCCGTACAGAAAGGGTTAAAATAACTTTGTATACTTATCAAGAATTATCTTGCTGACATATTTATACCATTTTTTGATTTTTTTTCTGGCTTCAAAAATCACATTTTTTCTGTTGTATGAAATATCATACACTTTGTTTTTTATTGCAGGAATAAACTCTATGATCCAAGTAATTCCAAAGACGCCGAAGAACTCTTGAACACATTAGAAGAGTGAGAACATGAGACACCAGTGGCGGAACAAGTAAAAAAATGTAGTGAAATTCAATTTATTCTACACCCACCTAATGATGGCGCAAATACTGATTCGCAGACGCATATAGTGATAAAGAATTTATTTCTAATATTCGTAACGTTGGTAAAGGTGCCCTTAGGGAACCGATGGACATTTTTTTTTAATTTAAGATGGCGAAGTTGTTGATATAACTCGATCAGTAGGCACCGATAGTAAATCGTCCGATTTGCGTTCAGACGACACCAACGACTCCTCAGATCCCGAAGATAACGTGCCACTAGCCAAAAGATTTAAACATGAACTATACAAGAAAAAAAAGGGAAGTTTACTTTGGGAACACCTGCTTTTGGTGAAGAAATAACAGAAAAAGGACTCACACCTGTAAATTTTTTCAAAATATTGGTTCATGAGGAATTTATGCAATTTATTTGGTCAGGTAACAATAGCCACAAATGTTAAAGAGAATATTAGTCTATCCAAAGGGTCATGCCGACGATTGTCTAGAAAAGAAAAATCAGTTGTCTCGGTCCCACAGCCTACCGTAATTAACATGTTTAACCAGGTTGTGGCTATTCGTTCGATTTTGTCTCAATGGAGGAACTGTGAATTTATGGATACTATATAGATACTGCTATCCCAAAGAAAGCTTGCACGAATTCATTAGAGATATAGTATTAGCTCTGCTGACCAGTCCGAAATATCTAGATGGCCCTAAGCCCGAGTGTTCCACTTCCAGATCAGTATTGACGGATGTGCCAATTGCGGAAAATTTCACTGTGTTAAATGTAATGTAGGACTGCATCCATCCACATGTTTTAAAAACTACCATACACCTTCACAATAATACTTAATTTTTTCTTAAAATGTTTATTTTAATTTAGTTTTTTGAACTATTTTGTAGTTTCTTTTTAAATAAACCTATACTTAGTTCTGCCCAGCGTATTAAATTTCATACGTAAAAAAATGTACCATGTAAAAAAAATGTTTTAGAACTTTTGTCAAAAATAGCCTCACAGGTCCTTAATAAAGACAAATCCACTAAAAAACCTACAAGATCTAAAAAAGAATACTGGGGCACCATTGAGTTAAGAAAGTTATATTTAAGAGTCTTAATTGGATAACATAAGAATTGAAAAACTGCAAACTGGGAAAAATTATTTTGCATGGACGAATCAAAATTTAAAGTATCTAAACCCTTAAAAAGATCAGAATTTTGTAGAAACGTGTTTTTAATACTAAAAAAAAATATTCAATGGTAGTCTCGGTAAAACAGGTCCAGCAGGCGCACAGTATGGTGATAAAACAAATCATTATTTTAGCATAATTTTATATATTAACACAAGGAGAAAAGATTGGTGACAACAAAATTATATGTGTATCACCTAAGATGTTGCACAGTTACAAAATTTAAAACTGATATTGTTTACCCCATTCTACCGTTTATATAGAAAAGGTATAAATTGCTTTTATTTGATTAATACATATTTATAAAATAGAATACTTTCGAACATCAACAATGCCTATTATTGCTACATCAGACATATTTGTTTTGAAGTCAATAATACTTGAAGGGTACAGGCTAAAAAGGGGGAATGTCAATTTTTGCTCATTTTGAGCTGTCCAGTCCGTTCAACTTTTAACAGACAGAAGTATCACCTAGTAACATTATACAGGCGAAAAAAGGGAAGAGTCGCCAGATATCGACAATTTAAATTAAGCTATACTGGCTAAAAAGGAGGAGTCCGCGCGCCACATGCTAAGAAGGGGGAACGTCACAAATGCACGTTATTCTGGAACTGTCAGAACGCTCTCGTGGCTGCAGTTGCTTTTATTTTCTGGTGGTGTTTACCGGTTCTGGTGTTTATTTATTGTTTGTCAAACTTGTAGAAATATAATTGAAGGGTGTCCGGTACAAATAGGCTAAGTGCCATTTTTTTTTTAAATCGTATTTTTGCATAAAAATATTCGAAGTGCCATCGGGCGTATCTTTAAATAATGCTAAGTGCCAAGCTCACCGCTTATAGTGTTGCAATGCGTTGGTAAAGGTGGGGGAAGCTACAAATCACATGTCGTATTTCGGTACAAACAAGCTAAGTGCCAGCGACCGAAATAAACAGCGGTATTTCTTGTTTTTTAGTTAGAACGTGTTTGTTGACCTGTTAGTCTAGTTTATTGTCGTTTTTTAAAATGGAAAACAAAAGAAAAAGAGGCAGTGGTCGACATAGAGATGAACAAACGAAATTGAAAGTTTCCGGATTAGAATATCAAACTAGAAAAAAGAAAACTGTGCTGAAAAGCAAGAACCTAACCGAGAGGTAAGCTTAAGTTTATGCAAAAATATTTGTGATACCGAAGGATGTGTGTCAATAAAAATGTCCGCCTTGGCGGGTGTTTTAGATTTCTTTCTGTACTTTTAGACTCTAAACTGTGTTGTTTTGTTAAACTTCGATTAATGATGATGATTGTTTTAGTTTATATTTCACTGGTGTTACGTTTAAGTTTAGAGAAATAATTTTAATTTCAGGTGTCCTGCAAGTGCTATCATTCTTGCAGGCTTATTTCTTATGAAAGAAAACTTGATCTACACCAGAAATATTACAAACAAACTTCCGATGTACAAGGTACTTATATTATGAACCTTATTAGCCTAATTCCGGTGAAAAGAAGACGCCATGGAAACTATGAGGAAGTAAGTGATAGTCATCGTCAAGGTACGATTTGTTATTTTGTGTCTAATGAAAAGGGTGAAATGATGAGGGTCTGTAAACAGACATTCATGAATATTTTTGCCATATCAAAAATGAAACTTGAAACTATAATAAGAAAAAGAAGATGGGCGAAACAACTTTCAAAGATAATCGAAAGTCTCACAGATCAAAGAAATTTACCGCTGACGATCGCAATGCTGTTATTCGTCACATAGCTCCATTTCCTAGGGACGAAAGTCATTATTCAAGGTCTCAGTCTGCCAAACAATACTTAAGCCCTGAACTTAATATTCATCGGTTATACAAGGCATTTGTTACCAAATATCCAAACCAAAACTGTTCGTATCGATTTTATAACAGAGTGTTTCGACAGGAGTTTCCTAACTTAAAATTTCGCCCACCTAGGAGTGATACTTGCAGAGTCTGCGATAAAGCAACATGTGAAATAAAAGCCGACTTGCCTTCTAGTGAACAAGCTCGCCAAAATTTAGATATTCACCATCGAAAAGCAGAGAAGGCAATAACTTTAATGAAACAAGATATAGCTTCTTCACAGTTCCCTGGAGCCGGTTTCTGTTGTTTGTCTGTTGACTTGCAACAAGTCCTTTTTGTGCCCACTTTAACACATTCCGATATGTTTTACGCTAGTCAGCTCAGCTGTTACAATCTGGAAATTCACTGCAGTAACACAAATACTGCATATATGTGCGTTTGGAATGAAGGGATGGGAGGCAGGGGAAGCAACGAAGTGGTTTCTTGTATACTTAGATTTTTAAATAGTATTGACGTCCCACAAAATCGCCTAGTTCTTTGGACTGACAATTGCGCAGGACAAAACAAGAATAAAGTTATGATCATGTTATTTATTTTTTTAGTATGTCATGGAATATTTCAGAATATTCAACATAACTTTTTAATATCGGGACACTCTTTTTTGGCGTGTGACCGCGACTTTGCGCTAATTGAAAAGCGGAAAAGGGTTATGAAAGCAATGGTTCCCCAAGACTTACACAAGGTCATCATGTCGGCAAAGTATGATCCCCGTTTCAGATTATCAACATGGAGTCTTATGGATTTTGGAATCTCAGAGAGGTTGGGAAGACCTTATTGATACTAAAAAATGAATATTAGTAAAGCAGTCATGATCTGTATTGATAAGGAAAATCCTGGAGTGGCAAGAGTAAAATATACGTACAGCGATGTTGAAATTTGGAAAGAAGTTTCAATTTTAAAGAAAAACAAGACCATTCAGGACGTAAAGGAAACTGTTCTCAACCATTTGCCTCCCGAGAACAAAAAAAAATCTTTACGTTCTATGATCGATTTTCTGGAGAATAAAGAACATAAGGACTATTACCTTAAGCTATTACACTAATTTAGTTCAAATTATTTATGTTCTGCAGACAATATTCTAGTACCTTAAGTTTTTGTAGTTTATTTAGTGATAAGTTTGCTATTAAACAGTTTTTTTTCCTCTGAAACACCTTTCTGTTTATTGAGGCACTTAGCATCTTTCTTGTTTTTGTATTTTTTATATTTTTTTATATTACAAGCGTTTTGCATTAGCCACTGAAACAAGGCTAAATTTGCAGTAATATAATATGTTTAAACAAAAAGTAAAATCTAAATTAATTTATTTATTACCCTTTTAAAAATATTCACAGAAAATTTCGTTTTTCGTAAATATCTCCCTTTTCTAATTTTGGCACTTAGCCTGTTTGTACCGGACACCCTTCAATTGACAAGTCGAGTTTTAATACTGTAGTGCTAATAAACAGTATAAAATGAACCCAAGTATCAGTGACAGTGAAGACTTTGTTGTTATGCAAGTTCAGGGAAAAAAGAGAAAAAGTTACGGAAGACTAACTGATGTTTCTAAAAAACTTAACCTACAAAGCCATGTGACAGGAAGCGACTGCCAATGTAAACGTCACAAGTGTTTTGATAAAGTTCCACCTAATGCAAGACAAAAGATAATAAGCGAGTTTAATTTATTAAAATCCGTGGATGAGCAAAACATCTATTTGTGTGGACTTATTAGTGTCTGTCCTGTACAAAAGCGACGTCCACGTAAGGCAGAAGAGGTCGCAAGATTACATGACAGTTCATTTGCTTATCGTGTCAGAATCTCTTTAGATGGTGAGACAACAGAAGTACCCGTTTGTTTTAAGGCTTTTCTTTCCTTACATGGTATAACCAAAAAAAAGCTTGAAATTCTCCAGAAATCTTTAAAAATGACTGGCAGCGCCCCAATTGATAAACGAGGAAAACACATAAATAGGCCTCTTAAGCTGAAACAGGAATCTAAAGATCTAGTAGTCAATCATATTAGTTCTTTCAAAGGACGACAAAGCCATTACAGCCTAAAGGATTCTTCCAAAACCTACCTGCCCGAAGATTTGAATATCAGAAAAATGTACAGTATGTACAAAAATACCGTTACAGATCAAAAATATTGTGTGTCATATGAAACATATAGATCCATCTTCTCACAAGACTTCAACATATCATTTGGTTACCCAAGGTCGGATACGTGCAGTATCTGTGACGAATACTTGGCAAATATTAGGTCCCTAGAAGCCAAAATGAAGAATGTGTCAGAAAATGCCCTAGAAAAAAACCAACTAGATGACAAAATCACTGCCCTCCAGCAACAAAATCTACTTCACAAGCATGAAGCTGAAGTGTTTTATTCAAGAAAAAAGGCTGCAAAATTATCCATTCGGGCAAATGAGAACAAAGAAGCAATATGCATGGATTTTGCTAAAAATCTGCCAGTGCCCAACATCAGCACAAATGATGTTTATTATAAGAGACAGTTATCTGTATTCTCTTTTAATATTCATGTTTTGTCGACTAGTCAAAGTATTTTCTATACTTATCCTGAAACAAACGGTCGAAAAGGCTCTGACGAAGTATGTTCGATGTTGCATCATTTCGTCTACAACTTTCTACCCAGTAGTGTTCGAGTCCTCGACATATTTTGCGACTCATGTGGGGGACAGAATAAAAATTACACAGTTATCCGTTACCTCCATCACTTAGTGCATGTGCAAAAAAGGTTTGATGAAATCAAGATCACTTTTCCCATTAGAGGACATTCATTTATGGAATGCGACAAGGATTTTGGACTAGTTCAGCAAAAGTCGCGTGTGGAACTTCCAAATGAATGGGCTGAAGTTTTCAGAGCTGCACGAGTTAAACCAAATCCTTTTGATGTCATTGAAATCACTTTCGATTTTTTTAAATGCTGGACTACGCATTTTTCTACACTTTACAAGCATAAGTGCCCAATGAAGATCCGCCCCATACGTGAACTAAAAGTCGTCAAACATCATCCCAGGCTTGTCTACCATCGCTCAACATGGAATGGTATGTGGGAGTCGGCTGTTTTGATTGAACCGAAGAAAAGATGTATCAATAATTTGCCAAACAATTTGTTCGAATTACCAGGCCAATTACACAAAGGTATCTAGCTGTGCACATAATATTATTTTCCAATGTTAAGGATGTTTTATCTATTTGCAGGACTACTGCCTATAACACTGGCCAAGTACAATGACCTACAGTGCTTAATGAAATTCTGTCGCAATCCAACCGCTAGAAAATATTTCTCTACATTAAAACATACCAGAAATGTCAAAGACAAGGCTTCCTTTCCAAAAGCTCGGGGTGTAAGAGGCGCAAAAAAAAAGTGATTGAACTTCTTCTGTATCTTTCACAATAAAATGAGAAATCCGAAATAACCTTTGTTGTTTTGCTTTAGAATAGCTTGTGTATAAAAAACTGATCATACCACAAAACTACAGTGGAAATATGTGACATTCCCCCTTCTTGTTCGTTACAATCTGAAGTTTCTTCTTCTTTTATGCTCTAAAATTTTTTTTAAATGGAATTACATTAATGTTTTCTCAATTCCGATCCCAAATAGGCATAACTAACTAAATCAATCAATACATTCAATACAAAGTAACAAAGTACCGTAAACCGGGGTGACTTGGGCCTGCCGAGGTGACTATGGCGTTTTGGGAAAGATGTTTAAATTCACAATAGCATTAAAACCATTACTTCTAAAATTTTCCTTGTGCTTGATTTTGAAAGAAAACACTCTAAAGAATGAATTAACGATGAAAAGGATTATATTATGTTAAAATTTTTTTTGAGATTTGATTAAAGTCGAATGAACATTTTCTAGTTTTTACTTCTGAAAACTTTGGTGCCCGAAGTGTTTCTTTTCCAATTGGCACAAAATAAAAAGTGAAATGGAGGTGATCAGATATCTGTGCGTCATATTTAGAATGTTTTTGTTGAAAAAACTATTAGGTTTTTTTATAGAGGGGTGCCATAGTGACCCCTATGATTTTCACGTGTTTCGGGGTGAGTATAGCCTCCTTAACAACCTTGAAAATTGCACACATTCGACACCGATTCGATACGTTTGACCGTTTCAATTTAGTCGCCTCGCTGGTTCAGGGTTAACAGGTGTTAAGACTTGTTTGTTTACGTTCGGAATATATGAAGAAATAAGTTGGTAAGTGGTAGGTAGTTTTTGTTTTTTTTCCATTTTAAATGTTAGTTAGCTTATTGGTTATGGGTAAACTCGGTCTCTACAAATTTATTGGTATATTCTGTAATACAGAATAAAATTTTTGAGGGTTATTAATATTAAGACTTATTTCAGAAAATGCCAAGAAAATATAGGAAAGTGCTGGGCAGCAGACCTTATCGAAATTATAATGAAGATACGCTTCAAAAAGCCTTAGCAGAAATTAAAAATAAAACAATGAGTCAGCGCGAGGCATCTAGACTCTATAAAATTCCCAGGAGCACGTTGCAGTTAAATTTAAAGTTAGGTCCACAGAAAAAGAAACAGGGGGGGAAAACCGTTTTGTCTAAAGAAGAAGAAAATATGATAGTAGCCAATATAATAACGTGGCCCGAGTTCGGCTTTCCTATTGATAAATTAGAGCTGAGAATGTTGGTAAAAAATTATTTAGACAAAAAAAGGGGTGACATGTTCCAAATTTGTACAAAATATGCCTGGCTCTGATTGGACCGAGCTATTTCTTAATAGGCACAAAGAATTGTCTGTTAGATTTGCCAGTAATATAAAAAATGCCAAGCCGCAGTTTCAGTCGCAACACTTAATGACTATTTTAATCATTTAGAAAGGGAACTGGTTGATATTACGCCACAAAATATTTATAACTTTGATGAAAGCAACTTGACGGATGACCCGGGGAAGAAGAAAATTATTACGAAAAAGGTATAAAATACCCTGAGAGAATTATTCACTCTTCAAAAACATCGACATCTATAATGTTCTGTGGTAATGCTGCTGGCACTTTTTTACCACTGTATGTGGTCTATCGGGCGACGAACTTATATGACTCTTGGATCCAAGGCGGGCCACCAAACACGAGGTATAATCGAACGAAAACAGGGTGGTTTGATTCCTGCACTTTTGATGATTGGTTTGAACATTTGTTGCTTCCTGTTTTGAAGAAAGAAGAGGTCCTAAAGTTGTTATAGGTGACAACTTGTCATCTCATATAAATTCCCATGTCTTGCAGCTGTGCGAAGAAAACAATGTTAGATTTGTATGTCTTCCCCCGAATACGACACACTTAACACAACCGTTGGATGTTGCATATTTCCGGCCAATGAAGTCAGCTTGGCGAAAAATTTTGGAAAAATATAAACACAAATATGGATGTGTTGTCAACAAATCTCATTTTCCAAGCCTTCTAAAACAGTTAATGTTCGATCTTACGGAAAGTGGCAAGGAGTCTTTAATATCTGGCTTCCGAAAGTGTGGAATTTATCCATGTAATAGAGAGCAAGTTATAAATAGAATTCCGAGAAAAGATATGAACGAACTTCAAAACCAGTCTTTTGTAAGCGACTCTGTTATAGCGTTATTGGAGAAAAAAAGATTTGGTGAAGGATCTATGAACCCAAATCAAAGAAAACGAAGATCAATGTAACTCCTGGTAAAAGTCTTCAAAATTTACCAGCACCAATGGAAGATATAGCTGAAAACACTGGTCTAAACGACTTGCCAACGAGTAACACCGATTATGTGGAGCCAGAAGCTGTGCCAGGGACCAGTAGTGGAGGGACAAAAAATTCAAAGAGTCTGAAATCTACGAAGAGGCAAAGAACCTTCTTCCATTTAAGCCTCACTCCAACCCGAAAAAGTCATCCAAGCCTGACGCAGAGAGTGATGTGTCGTCTGGAGGTTACACTTCATTATCAGAAGGTGAAGGGGAAAATTGGGGTCGCGAAAGCACTGATGATGAAGTCGAACAGTTACCAGATGACAATTTATCCAGTAGCACACATACGTATAAACCTGGAGACTTTGTCATAGTCAAATATGACCAGAGATACTATCCAGGCAAAGTTGTTTCCATTAAGAAAAATGAATTGGAGGTGTCGACTATGGTTGAGTGTGGGTCAAAAAATTTGGAAATGGCCCAAATGTGAAGATGTCATTTGGTATCAAAATATAGACATTATGGAGAAGATCCCGGCACCTACTTCTCATACTTCAAGGGCAATTTTTGTGGTGCCTGAGATTTTGAAATACAAAAATTTTGTTTTCTTTAAATAATTAATTTTTATTCCTACGCTAGTTCCTATTGTACCTAACCAAATATTACTCCTAAGTTGATTTTTTAGTTTTTACTTATTTGTTTTGCATCAGATGCATCTACTTTTAAGTTTCTGTTCCAACCAAAGTGCCATTAAACGAAATGTTATGTTTATGTTTATACCTTGTTTCATTTGCAATAAAAAATATAAGAAAATACGACTTTTATTTAAAATATTAATATAATAAATACAGCCTAAGTGTTTTAAAAACTTTCTAGTGGCCATAGACGCTCATATCAAGGTCCAAAGCGGGCCTGTCGGGATAAATAAATACGAGGCCACATAGACCCCACACTAAGGGGGGAAATGGCCACCATGTTTTTATTTTTTTTTTCATGTATGGGAAAAAAATAAAAAAAATCTTATCTATAGAAATCGAAAGTAGGCATCGTCTTCAAGGTTTTGCAACATCTACCATAACGAAAATATGTTATGGGCGATAGCTACGACCATTTGAAGTTGAAAAGTGGATCATAGTCACCCCGGTTTACGGTAATAAGTTATTGGGTTTTAAAATTAAAAATTTATTTCCTGAAAATTAACGATTTTTGACATTTCCCCTTTTTAGCCTGTACCCTTCACTTCTTAGGATTTCAAGTTACAAACTTTCAATCTTGGGGATAGTTTATGTACTACTACTAGTTTTCTTGGGAACCACTGATTGTAGACATTACACTAAAAGAGTCTGATTTTATGAGTTATTATATTTTATTTGCCTTTTGCCTGCAGTCAATAATTCCAAAGCACGTAAAGAACAGCCTATATGCAGGTAGTAGATATACACCTTTAAACATAAAATTAGAAAAGTGCCACTTTTGTTTTAGTAGGTATCTTTCGAAATGTCGAGACACACTGAGTAAAAACAGCTGGTGTTTTTTTATCCAAATTATTGTCTTATTGTTTTTAGTTTTTAAGATTGTCGGTATGCAATAATATTAAATGAGTTTTAAATAATGCTGAACTTTTGTAAGGTTTCTGTTCTAGTTCCACAAACTGTTCTTCAGTTACCAATGGCCTAACACCAAATGTTAAGATGTTTTTATATACTTTTTGCGCTAATTTTTCTTACTGGGAAAAATCCAGATCTTTGTTTGAGTGTGTATGGGCCTTCTGCCACTTATTCGTTCCTTTCGTCAGATGTCTTAGCATGAGGATTTATGGTTTGGAAGATTAAGTATGAGAGTGGGTGGAATGTGGGTGGGGACATGATTTCCTCCGGTATAAGATGAGGAGGCAAACCACGAGCTCGCGTGGGCAGGGTTCGCTAGACCCTGAAGTAGGTCTGTCTTTACCAGGATCGTAAAAGAGTACCTACCCGCTACCCTTTTTATTCATAAATAAAACCTATGACAAAAAACAAGTAGTGTGTTAAAGCACACAAGGCAAAATATATTTATTTTTTAGTGGAATATTAGAGATTTTTTTTGCCTAAAGTAGGATCTTTCATTATTCAAGCAGAAGTCAACAAAATATTAACAATGCGCTGATAAATAAAAAGGAAAGTTCTTAATAAACGTAACTGCTTTTAAGTTATTTATCTCACATGCTGCTTAAAATAAATCGAGTATTATTTAGTTTCCAGACGCGAAAACCTGACAACAGAAAATAGGAGGAACATTAGTCCACAGTAGGTGTTTATTATACATTTTCTCACATAAAAAAGGCAATAAATAATAACAGTCCTAAAATTCCTGTCTTTGCGTCCCAGCAAAGAAAGTTTCATAATCATAATCAATATTATTTATAATATAACCATAATCATAAGTGCTAACCACTTTTTAAAATTCCCTTTCATTAAACAATCTATGACTATCATAGTCTGATGTCCAGATTGCAAAGACACTCTAATCTTAAGAGTGATAGACTTGATTTCTCAAAGTCATTTCAGAGATTTAGGAACAGTTGCTCCAAATAATAGACTGTAAATATAAATATTTGCATATAAAATTATTCTCTTTTTCCAAGTTACTGTCTTTTATCATGTACTATTTAGTATTATTTCTAATGTATTTTATTTGTTAGAATAACGTAATCTGTATATAATTATAAATAAATATATAAATAAGCAATCAATCAACTATAAATAGATGGCCAGGTAAAATAAACATAAAAGCATTAAACTGTTTAAAATTGTTAAAAAATAATAACTGTCAAAAGTGTACTTGAATTACATACGTAGAGAAGAATAAAAATATACTCATCAAAATTAAAATAATCTTCTTAACATTGCGATTTGGGTGCTATTTCCTTTAATTGTGATGTATGACCTTGTTTCTGCCTGTATACAGTGTATCTTATTTTAAAACTAAATTGCTTAGTGTGAAAACCTCGTATTTCCATTTTTTAAATGACATTATGTTGGTTTTAGATAGAAAATTATGTATATTATATATAACAGCTGTTACAAAAATTCCATCTGCGCAGTGCTGCTCTCTACAGACAACAACAGGAATCATAAATATCAGCTGCTTTCAGGATTTAGTGGATTTACTGTGAAGGCCTTGTATATTCAAGGAAGATGGGCTGCATTTTTTAAGTGTTCACAGTGTTTTCTCACTTCAAAACATTTCGTGGGTGTTAGTTCCAATCCAAAACATGTAGAAACATTAAAATCTTTCTACGCAAAATAGTGCAGCAAATCAGTTTTATGTGTCTCCTGTAAAATTTATATTTTGTGCCATTAAAGGTGTTCATACTAAGCCATCAATATGTGATGTGCAAAAAAAACACAATTTGTATATTTTTATATATCTTATTAATTAACCAGGACAAAACTTTTTTATCATATGATCATAAACAATCTTTATTCATGCATTAACTGTAACTGCATGGCTTCCTTCTTTAAGTAGTTGCCTGGGTAATTTGGTTTTTGGCCTAACTTTAGAGTTGTTCATCTTTTTCCTCCTTTAATACAAGGTGGACGTTCATCTTTTGACCCATTTTAATCGCGAATAACTTCAGAACAAATAAAGATATCATCGGTTTTCTTTTAAGTTTATTCTCTTATTTTCACCATTTTGTTGTGACATTCCATTTCCGATTTAGAACAACTTTGTTATTTTAAATGACACACCCTGTATATGTTTAAATATTTTTAAAATGTAATTTTTTCCCTTTAAAAAAATGTAACAAATGCAATGGTTATCTGAAAAAACAACGCATTTATTAACCTTCGAAAAATCGACTGCCTGTCGATCAATAATATTATTTAACAATGAAAATTTGCTTCATATGTTACAAAAAAAAACAATCGACAAAGGTATAGGTTATTCACAAAATAATAGTTGGAATAAGGTTTCGTTACTTTTTAAGAGTGCATTTACGCTACACCTTAGGGGTCGGGCGAAAGGACGCGGAGACGGTGGGCGGAGTCTAACAAACTCCCACTACCACAATTTTCGTATAGCCGCATTAAAATTATTATATTTTATTTAGGTTCTTCCAAATTCGGTGTATCGATGTTGTTTCCGGTTGCAAGTCTACAGGAGATAACGTTAAGGAAATAATCTATGCCTCTGCTGTAACGGATTTTTGAAATATGAGTCGAGTTAAGAGAAAATAGTATCTAAACATAACCGGTTTTAGGGTGACTTTCACTCAAGGAAATATTAAAAACTAAATCCAAATTTAAAAAACTATTACAGCAGAAGCCTAGATTTACGTGTTTGCTTTCATATATGTTTTGAAAATTATCGATAACTTATACCGTTTTTGAGAAAAACATTATGCCTGAACCCCAAATTGGATCCAATTTTCGCGGCGCGAATGGACTCTTAAAAAACTACTATAAATGTTGAAAATGCCTTCCGCCAGGAAGGCGTGGAGACAGCATGTCGTGCCGCGCTGTTGCCAAAGGTTGCGATTGTGATTTTTGACATTTTAGGTTTGAATCCCGCTAAAAGCTGATTCTAGGTTATGTAGTTTCTTTTTGATTATGTTGTTTATTAAATATTGACTCTCTTTACAAAAGAAGATGCCTTATATCTTTTGCTTTGAATGTGAAAAATTGTATTCCTCTCAGTCCACTTTAAATCGTCATATGAGGAATATGCATAATGTTGAGCCTAAATCCATAGACTTTCCTGAAACCGTTGCTCCTTACAAGTGTGGGGAAGGCTGTAAAATTTCATTTAAGTGTAGCAATGAATTGCGTCTTCACCTCAGGAACCAGCACAATTTCAGTGGTTTCAACGGTGAAAATAAAAGCTTTAATTCCTATGAAGGTAAGTTGTTAAAGAAACAGGTATTCCAATTTTCACAACTTACAATTTATATTTTTAATGTTTAGATTTTGAAGTGTGGCTTCATAGGGAGAAAGAAAGTAAAAATGTTGACTTTGTTAAATCTAGGGGATCGGTAAGGTATCAAGATGGTGATGGACATAATATTGAAAAGACCTACTTTGACTGTAATAGAAGTGGTAAGGGTTGTAGAATAGAGCAGTGAATATAGAATTGTAGATTGTAGTCTTTTGTCTTTGTATCCAATTTTTTGTTCTCTCTTTTTTAGTTTCTGAGACAATGTAGTGTCTCAAAAATGCCTTACCGTAATAAAATTATTATTTTGTAAAATATTTTTAGGAATACAAAAGATTAAGAAGGAAACTGACAGGAAACGTAACATTAAAAGTCAAGGCTCAGCAAAAATTAATCAAGCTTGTTCAAGCCAGATTATTGTTAAAAAAAATATGGAAACAATGCATTGTGATGTTATCTATTATTCGGACCATTATGGCCATAAAAATCAAATTGAACATGTGCGTTTGTCAGATAGATGTCGAAAAGAAGTTGCTTCAAAATTAATGTCAGGTGTACCAGCTACAAGGTAAAATTGGCATATTTTTTAAAGAAGATATTTTCGTAAGGCCTTACAATTCTAATAAAATATTTTATAAGAATATCATAATCTAGTACTTAATTGTAATTTTTGTTTTTAGTATTTTGGACAAAGTGAGAAAAGATTTTCCTTCTAAACTTTCAAGAGACTACATGATAAATAGGCAAGATATTTACAACATCAAAACTTCATTCAACATTTCTATTCAAGATGGAATCCGCCACAAAGACGATGGTACTAGTGTTTTCCTCTGGGTTAAGGAGTACTCAAGTGTTCCTGGAAATCCTGTTTTATTTTATAAAAGGCAAAATGAGTGTTTTGAAGGTTACAACTTTGAAATGCAAGATTTTTGTCTAATATTGATGTATCCAAACCAAAGGGACATGCTTGAGAAGTTTGGTTCTAATATTGTATGTATTGATGGGACCCATGGTTTAAACTGTTATGATTTCGAACTAACTACCCTTTTAGTAATAGATGAATATGGAGAAGGATTTCCTGTAGCATTTCTTTTTTCCAATCGAAAGGACAGCTACGTTTATGAAATATTTTTCACTTGTATTTTAAATGCTATTGGGCATGAAATTGTTGCTAGGGTATTTATGTCAGATATAACGAATGTATATTATAATTCTTGGGAAATTATCATGGGACCAACTGAATTTCGTCTCTTTTGCTCTTGGCACATAGATCGCGCCTGGCAACAAAATCTGTCAAAGGTAAAAGATCCTGAAAAACGCAAGTGGGTCTATAAAACATTAAAATATTTACAAAGACTTTTAGATTCTGACTTATTTGAAAAAGAATATGACAATTTTTTAAGCCTTTTAGAAACAGAAGAATCCACAATGCAAATGTATACTTATTTAAAAGCATATTATTATGAAAATAAACATCAGTGGGCATACTGCTACAGAAAGTCATGTAATATTAACACTAACATGCATTTAGAGAGCATGCATAAAGTCATTAAATACATATATTTGGAAGGCAAAAAAATCAAGAGATTGGATAAAAGTCTTCATGCTCTTGAGAAATATATTAGAGATAAAAGCATTGACAGAATTATCAAACTTGCAAAGGGAAAATTGACAGAGCACATAAATTTAATTCACTCCAGACATAGGGCCGCATTAACTATGGAAGAGTATGAAATTCAGCGTCAAAATGAAGATGTTATTTATATCATTGATACGAAGCATCAGGAAAATTATACCATATCTAAAAAAAAGTCAAGTATCTGTTGTAAATTGTGTTGTAAGTATTGTCATATTTGCATTCATATGTATGAGTGTACATGTATTGATTTTTGCATTAAGACAGTCATTTGTAGGCATATTCATTTTTTTTGTTTAAATTGTACTAAAATAGAGAATCCTGGGTCAGAAGGTAGTACTGAAAAAGAAGTTGAAATAAACCAAATTGTGCAAAATTTGCACCACTTCTCTTCAGTAAATAAAGAATCACCTGATTTATGTATGGCAATTGAATCAGCTGCTTTACAAATTATTGAAAATACTAAGAAATACAATTTTTCCTATGACCAGCAACATTTTATATTAAAGAATTTGAAAGTTTTATTAGCAATAGAACCAGATAATAAATCAACTGCCAAGTCAAGTTCTTTTGGGACTGGAATATTTAATTATCAATCAAATTCCCCCCCAAATAAAAAGATTGAAAAACAGGTACTATTTTCAACAAAAAGAAAGACGACGAAAAATTGCCACATGAAGAAACCCGATCGCTTGGAAACTAGGATGATAAAAGAAACCTTATCTAAATCATTGTATAGCTCAACTGATAGGGAACATGATCATGATTATTTAAGTTAATATGTAGGGATTATTTTTCGTAAATATTTAGATTTTTTATTACATTTGGCTGATATATTTATTGTTATTTAATAAAAAATTGTATTACTTGTTATACATATGTTTAATTTTTTTACTTATTAGTATAATATAAAATGCTAATGTTTGTATATCTGTGTCACAGTCGTTGGTTGTTCCAAAAAGCTGTTATTTTTAAAGTAGATAGCTAAAATGCTATTCTAAAACCTAGTGTCACCGGATTTTTAATTTTATATTTAGTAAAAGAAAAAAAGAAAGAATAAAACAAAAACTAACCTTTCCTAACACTATGGCAATTTTAGGTAAGTATATTGCCTCACAGACAGGCTAATTAACTAAGTTACCATATTATCACAGCTTTATGAAGATTATACTCCCTACCCCTTTAGACTCCAAAGGTTCATAAACGAGAATTGTCAATCCTTACTTTAAACCCCAACAAAAATGCGTCGGTTCTTTACGCATTAAAAAATAATAATAATTTAATTGCATTTTTTTACATAAGTAAGGAAATACCTTTGCAGTAATAGTAAAATATATGCATACCTGTTTAGTTCACAGATCTAGAGTCTTTTCTCATTTCGTTGTAACAAGGTAGAAGAATGAAAATATATTTTAATTAATTAGGTAGGAAGGAAGGAAGGATCCACACTCGTACAGGAACGCCCTACATTTTAATTTAAATTTCCCTCCATTTAACCTATTTTCGTTTGAGAAATATGGCAACATCGAGGCACGACGTGCTGTCTCCACGCCTTCCTCTTCCGCCGACTTCGACGCACCTATTTAAATTTTAAAAAAACTTATTAAAACTATTAACTAAAAATTATTCAAGAATATTTTCTATTATGTTTTGGATTATAATTTTTAATTGCCCTAAATTTTGAGGTAGTGGACAATAACACCTCTCTTTTACATATACCCACAGAAAAAAATCTGGAACAGTCAAATCTGGTGAACGAAAATATTTCCAGCATATCAACGTAAGTCCAAGAGGTTACAGTTGGTTTGTGAAATAAAAAATGGCCCATAAATTTTTTGATTTGAGATACCACACCAGACTGACTTTTGGCGAATCTCTAATATGTTTTTTATACAGTCGAGGATTTTCTGTTGCCCAAAACCTGCAGTTATGCTTATTTACTTTTCCATTGAGATGATCTGTGGCTTCGTATGACATTAGTATATAGTTCCTTACTAAATTTTGAATCCTCTGGCAAAATTCCACCCTTTTTGGGAAATCAGTTTTTTTTTATTTCTTGTAACATTTGAATTTTGTATGACTTTAATTTAAGTTTTTTTCATGATTTCTTGTACTGTAGTTCTAGGAATATGGACTGACTTAAGATTTTCCTTGTTGACAATGTTGGATCTTCCTAAGTTATCTCTAGAATTTGTAAGGTTATATTCCGCAAATTCTCATTGTTTACTAATTTCTTTTTACGTGTTAGAAATCCTGTACTCCAAAATTTTCTGTACCAGATTTTAATTGAATTTTTTATGGGTGGAGCTTATTAAATATGTTTCTAAATCTTCGCTGGGTTCCTTTTATTAATTTTGTTTCAGCAAACATAATAACACATTTTTCTTTTTCACTTTATGAGACTTTTTGTTATTATGGAAACGAGATAACTTTGTTTCCACAGATGACTTTTCAAAAAAGATTTTTTAAAATAATATTCTTATTCGACATACAGTCAATTCTTGCGTTATTTTTTAGGATAACCATAGCTTATGTTACATTTTTTAAAGGAAAAGGATTAAATTTTAAAACTATTCAAACATATACAGGTTATTCCATTTAAAATAACAAAATTGTTCTATATCGGAAAATCGGCCATTTTGTTTTTGAGCTAATGGAATGTCACAGAAAAATGGTAAAGATACAAGAATAAACTTCAAAGAAATGTAAGTGTATCTGCGAAAACCGCATTTTAATATCATTATTTGTTCTAAAGTTATTCACAATCAAAATGGGTCAAAATATGGACGCCCACCCGCTATTTTGTCAGTTTTTCTCTATATTTCTCAATTATATCTGATGGTACAACTCTACATTCCACAGGATGTTTTGCTCTTTTTTAAATATCTTTAACATTTCTTTTTTCTTGCTCTCCATTGACTGAGTCACCAGTACCGCTCGTGGTTCCAGTGCACCCTACTCTAAAAATAAATAAATATATATTTTATTAATAAGTATTAACATTAAAAAAAATCAAAATTTATAAATTAAAATTTAACAATAATTATCAAAAAGAAAACCTAACCAAAAAAGAAAGTAGTAAAATGCTATTGAAATTTAAAATTAACAATGAAGTACTAAATATACAGAGTGCTTAAAAAAGGCGCTGCAATACTTAAAGGGTTTATTCTCAGATTCTCAGGTCATTATATAAAAAAAGCTCCCATAAACATAGGTTAGGAAATGTATTGTTTCCAAGATACAGAGTGTTATTTTTTTTTTAAATCAAGGTTTTTAAAAAATAATTTAAATATCTTTTGAACGAGTTTTTAAAATTTCGTATTCATTTTGTATATCGTAAACAAAGCAAGATACGACGAAAATTCAAGAGACACAAAAGTTGTGCTTTTCTGCAATAAATATTAAAATTTAAATAATGTCAGTGGCATACATTTTTTCAATAAATTTGGTTAAGGTGCTCCCCTCTGCCGCCAATAGACCGATCCTGACTTAAGGGGTTTCACCCGTGACGCCAATAGAGCTATCCTCAGTTCAAGGGTTTCACCCGTGACGCATGAGTAGTCACCCAACAGCTGATTATTGGGGTGACGCGGGTGAAATTATATCCATGAATCCATGCATATTTTCATTAAGAATAAATTTATGGAGTGAATTTTGGGAAATAGGCGTTATCCATAGAAGAAATTAGAAGGGTAAGGTTAGAAGGTTATTCAAGATTCTTTTGTGTAAATCTTAAAAGTCAAAGCTTTTTAATCCAGATTAAAAATGCCCTGGTTAAAACCGCTAGGTAGTAATCGGCCTTAATAATTTTATTTAAGTTAGGGTCCCTTACTAATAAAAACAATGCTACCAAATTTCAAAAGAATTGGTCAAAAGATATTTGAAATATTTTTAAAACCCTTTATTTAAAAAAAATATACCTTGGAAAGCATACATTTCCATACCTATGTTTATAGAAAATTATTTATAATTTAATTATTGATCTTTAAACAAAAAAATTTATTAATCTGAATTAATTTCCTAAAAACATAGTTTTTGCGTTAAAAAAATTGACCATTAGATTAAATTTTTCGTTGTGTATTTTTTTACTTAAAACCTTAAAGTTGCGAGGTGTTGTTAATTAGCAGTTCCCAAACAAAACAGTTTTTAGTTAAAGTGAAAGTAAACGTAATTTATTAGATTACTTTAAAAAAAAACAAACAGTTTTTAAACCAAGATAAAAAAAAGATATGTTTTTTCTTTTTACACAAAAAACACTGTAATATCCAGAATAATATCAGAATATGTAACTCTAAAATCTTACAAAAAGTCAAACTCTCTATTAATAATCACTTTCCAGAAAAAAATATTATAGAAACTAATATTCAAAAAACATTTCCATTTTAAAATAAAACACAAAAAAAAGATTGTAGGAACATGAATGACTTCTTAGGTATAATTCCATAATTATCCCCTGTAGCAGTTTAGTCAAATCCTTTAAAGTAAGTGGTGGTTTATTCATATAGATCTTAAGTTTAAAAGGTCTTAAAGTGAATAGGATATGAGTACTAAAAGTGGGAGATACAAAAAGCCTAACCGAGAATAAAGTGAGGTCAACAGGAAAAACTGGTTATCAGTTTGTCTGTAAAACAATCAACTATCTACCCATTAATAATCCTAAAAAACATCATAGAAACAAATAAAATGAAGAAACAAAAGTCTGGTGCTTCATTTATATATATATATTAATAAAATATTTGATGCTGTTCGGCATAAAGTATTATTATACGAAATCCATATGTTGAACTGCCCCAAATATGTATCTTATTTTCATTATAGCTATAATATAAACGCGAATAACTTACAAAATCATACCGGAAAAACTAAATCATAATTTTTTTTTAAAAACCACATCTTTACTATAGCATTTTATATGCTAATTTTGACTAAATACAAAAAAGTAGTCACTTAGCGCATCTGCTAAAAAGAATAAATTTTGAAAAAAAAAATGTAATTTTTTAACAGTCAGTTTTTTTAAAGCCACAAGACAACTGACTTACCCCACGGAGCGTATCCCGACAAAGTTGTTTTGTAACCTGATACACTTGTTTCTAATTTCCTATTTAATAACAAAACTAATATTATGTAACTGATAACCATCAGTTGGTTAATACAAAAGCTTTTTCAACATTGGTAACAAATAACTAAGTCTTTCAACAGTTTCTGTGGTAGCTCTTCAGAAAAATATCTTCCTAAAAAAATATGTTTTTTTGAGGCGAGATAATCATGATACATTCTAAAAATCAAACAGGATAAACTAAATTTCCATTTTTATTACTAAAAACTATAAAACTACTTTTAGCTTTGGGGCGCACATATTAGTAAAAAGGTCACATGGGACTCTAATTGCATCTTTTTGTCTGATAGGAATAGTAGCATGTTATATTAGAAACTTGAGAGGCAATTTTTTATAAACCAAAAAAACATCATCAGGTACAGACAATGCATATGCTTATCTGGCAAGCCATTATTTTTAATGCTTCCATGCTTGTATATTCTCCTGCTGATTATGCACTGTATTAATGAAATTCATTGTTATGGTACTTGGAGGTTTTAACTGATTAGGTAGGTAGATAGGTAGGTTTAACGTGAGTGGGTATAACACCCTTCCACCGCGACCGATCGGTCTATTGTGGCTGTATCAGAACGAATGACAAATATATAATACATTTATTTATTTATTTAAGGGCAAAACCCCTTAACAAATTTACAAAGTTTATAAAATATAAAATTCGTAATTTATTTATTTATTTATTTATTTATTCAGGTCGTACACTGCACCCCTGAGGAACCCCCGAAGTCAAAAATTTCACGCGAGACAGAACCACAGACAACCACACGCTGACGTCTCTGGGACAGATACGATTAATCCATTTCAGGTAGTTACCTGAAATGCCGATATCACACAGTTTTTTTAACAATAAGGTATGACAAACACTGTCAAATGCCTTAGAGAGATCGGTATTAATGCAATCGACCTGCTCTCCAGACTCAACCGATGTAAAAAGAAAGTCCTGATACACTGCTAGGTTGGTCGCTGTAGATCGTCCCGAGAAAAAAACATGCTGCTCCGGTATTATATAATTTTTGTAAGTGCCGAAGATCTCATCGGTAACCATAGACTCAAGAAGCTTAGGGATAGCAGAGAGCGAAGAAATTCCACGATAGTTAACTACCATCGTCCTATCGCCCAGAAGGAATTAAATTTAAATGTTTCCATGATGAAGGGAAACAGCCAGTGTCGAAAGATTTCTGGAAGAGGAGTTTTAAAGGAGCCAGGAGTGAACTGCAGCGATTTTTCAAAAGTATAGGAGGTATGCCGTCAAGGCCTGCGTTTTTAGAAACATCAAGAGACATTATTTTATCTCTAATTTCATTGACAGTAAAATCGTGAACAGATAAAAAGGATGAAAAATCATTAGGTGAAGCCTTTGATGTGTTCAAGTTCTGGTCAACTGAATAGCAAGACTGAAAATGTGTGGCAAAGGCATTGGCAATATCATTAGGATCACTAAGTGTCAAATTATCAAACCTTATAACATTTGGAAGTCCAGATGATCCCTTCAAATTTTTGACGTAAGACCAGAAATGCTTGATGTTCTCCGGAATCAGTAGTTCGGTATTTGTAATAAACTTCAAGTAACATAAGTCTGTTCGAAACTTGACCTCGCGTCTAATGTCTGAGTCATAATCGTTCTGAAGACCCGATTGTTTACATTTTTTGTAAAGTTTATTTTTACCCCCCAGAAGCCATAAAACCCAAGAAAACGTTAACCTTCGTAATGAACATCGAAGGAACTATCGAGAGGCTTTAAAAAAGGCTACGATATCGGCCACTTCAAATGCCATTACATCGTCAAATAACTCAATAAAATTTATGTGGCATCTGATTAATTCATATACTCATGAGAAAAATACTAAACCATCTTGTAATGTCACTCCAGAAGAATTTAATGCCTACTTTGTGAATGTTGCCAATAAGGTAATACATAAAGATTAAAATTATAATTTTACACAGAAAGTAAATAATTTAACATTATTACATTAAGCAAAACCCAGTTTAAGAGGAATAAATTAAAAGAAGTATTTGTCTAGTTTATTTCCCTTTATAAAAATTCTTGTGATAGGAGAAAATCTACCACAACTGATCCTATGAAACTCTACAGCAAACAGTACCTTACTATTTTCCTGTGCTTCTTAATAGAACACAAAAATTTATATTAAATAAAAGATTTTGACAATCAATGGTTACAATAATAAATTTAAACAGAAAATAAATTTCAGCTTTTATTCTATCTTCCGATAAGGAATCAAATCCCAGTCTATGCCTTTAAGCATCATAGAATTTAGGAGGAAAAAAATTTAATGAAATAAAACTAGTCTACCCTTTCAATGTTTTGTATATGCACTGCATAAAAAGGTGACCAGACACAAGAAAAGTACTCCAAGTTTGAAGTAACAAGTATTTTATAACTGTTATTTAAACTACATAAATTCCTTTTTTTTAAATAAAAATTAACAATTTAAATGACTATTGTAAATATTTATAGGGAATATGAAATTCCAATTTATTACCTAAGTATAAACTTAATCACAAATGGTGTTAACCCTTTTAAAAGGATCGCCACCATAATTACAAGTGAATGCCGTGACTAATAAGAAGTCATTATTTTACATTGTTTTAACATTCAAGCCCATCCTATTCCTAGCGCACAATACACTTAATTTAATTCATCTTGCAAATTTAAAGCATCCTAGAAAGACTAAAGAGTTACCAATAATTTTAAATCATCAGTATAGTGAGTATATTTCAAGTATAACCAAAGGCAAAGAGTAATAATTGTTTTCAACAAGAGAGGACACTGGGCAAAACATCAAAGGAATACGCCGACATCTCCCATTGACCTTGCGCATCTTTTTGGTCGCAACATTGTTGCCGGTACCACTGAATTTTATTAGTCTTTACAGATTTTGCAATGTTGCAATTTTCTTAATTCATTACAATATTTTTGAGTAAGTTTGAATGTAATTTTAATTTGGTTTACATTTGATAATTAAAAATATTGATATATGATTAACTTAAGGTGTATTTTAAAACTAAAATATTAAGGATATATACACTATGCTCGATATCTATTATTAAAATTAAACATAAAAATATTTTTTTTGATGCCCCCTTTATCAAGATTTTTTTCTTTGGAGCAATAACAATTTTATCTCACTATCCTTTTTCAAGTCTATTATTACATTATTATATGAGTTGCACTATCCATATTATTAAAAAACGTAGTGAAAATCACAAGAAATATCTTTAAAAACGAATAAATCACATTAAGCAAGCCAACAAACACAGGTCGAAGGTTGAATGCCGTCAGTTTATTGTATGTCACATGTTCAATATGGCAATTTTCAATTTCACCATTTGAATGCTATCGATGTAAAGATTGTGCAAACCAGGTGATGTGCGCTCTTTGTCATTGTTATTACTGTAAACAAGGATAGACAATGATTACGACCGTCGTAAGACTCGCAGGTATAAAACGAGCACTTACCAGCCTAATGGCCAATACCGGACGCGATCGCAATCACATGTTTATCCCTTTAAATTGGTCGCGCTTTCTATCTCTCTTGGATTTTATGTGCTTTGTCTTACTGTCTTCTCTTGTTGAAAACAATTATTACTCTTTGCCAAGGGCTTCTACTTTCAGAAGATTCACTGTGACAGTGGGTTTCGGCTCTGGAGGCTGGTCCACCTCGCAAATCAAAAATATTTCTCTGCGAGTTTCTCAGCGTTCTATACTGGGACCCATTCTCTTTGTTATATTTTCCAATACTATGAATCCCAAGTAATTTTTGCCTTTTTCGTACATTAATGAAAGTTCCTCAGAACATGGCGGACTGGTAAATGCAGAGAACGCTTACTTCCAAAACCAGGCAAGCATTCACAGTTAACATTCAGCTCTTATTGATAAGCTTAAGAAATTACTGATATTGCATACGTTCTACTCCGTTAAAAAATGTTTAGTATATTACAGAAATGCTACTGATATTTACGGGCGCGCTGCGCTCGACACCAACGGCGGCCATGGAAGCCCTCCTGGGACTACCTCCTCTGCATATTTACTTGGAGAGAGGCAAGGTGGGCAACCTACAGACTCTATCAAGCGGTCAGTAAAAAACCGCAGGCGTGTTATGGAGAGTACCAGCCTCCTCAGGAGTGTCCTGACCTGTGACAGACTGGGAATGCCCTCAGATATAATGCCTACAGCAACCAATTACAACCGGCCCTACAGTGTTGTCTACCCACAAAGGGAGGACTGGAGTCGGAAAACAACCGACCTGCTCCGGAGAGACATCTGTTGGTACACCGACGGCTCCAAAACCAAGGACGGTGTTGGAGCTGGAATATATGGATAAAGGCCGAGGGTTTTTCCTTCAGGCTGGGCACTCTCGCAACCATATTTCAAGCGGAGGTATTTGCTATTGAGATATGTGCTAGAACGCTAGTTGATCGGCACTGCACACGTAAGACAGTTAAAATATTATCCGACAGTCAAGCAGCTCTCAAGGCTCTTGAATCCAGCCGGTGCCATTCAAAAACCGTCTGGAATTGCAAGGATGCGCTGACCAAACTGGGTCAAAGCAACAAGGTTATCCTACTGTGGATACCTGGACCTACTGGCCTAGAGGCTAATGAATCCGCAGACCTCCTTGCCAAAAAGGGGGCGAAGACAAAATTCACAGGGCTGGAACCGGTCATCGGTATATCTTATAGAATGGCCAAGCAGTTCATATCAGCTTGGACACAAAGAAAATCTACGGTACTGGCATGGACTTGCGGGTCTCAGACACTCGAAGACCTTTATAAGCCCACCGAATCAGCAATATACCGTCAAACTACTGAAGCAATCATGGGATCACCTTAAAACTCTAGTGGGACTGTACACGGGACACTGCAGATTGAAATACTACATGCACAAGAGCGGCCTAGCGGAAGACGCCGAGTACCGCATGTGCATGAAGGGGGATGAATCGAAAGAACACATACTGTGTTCGTGCCGCAATGGCAAGACTCAGATTTGCAATACTCAGCAATGACACCTTGTTGCCGGGGGAGGTGAAACATCTCTCTCTCTCTTCTCTCCTCCCAACAGAATCATCAGATTTATTAGAAGTCTGGACCTGGTGGGAGAAATATAAAAGGGGTGAGCCACAATAGACCGATCGGTCGCCGTGGAAGGTGTTCTACCCACTCACTTCACTGCTGTGTTCACACATCGTCGTTGTGGTTGGGCCCAGTAGGATCTTTTGGAACATGCGCTAGAGTTGCTGGTTATCGGCAACTCTTGTTGCCACCGTATGGAACGGGATCCGAAGCTAAGATAAACACAAGGCTTTAACTCAAGGTGTTAGCATACCGTGCTGATGAGTGAATGACATCCTGTGCCTTAAACAGGTGTCCCCAACGGTGCCTCTGAGATACAGGGCGACCTCTCAGAGAATCTAGCCTTGCTGCGGTAATGCGGGGCTCTGTCGTGGCGGACTATTACTTCCCTAGCTCCAAACAGAAAGCGGACAACAGCTTTGATAGGAAAAAAGTGACAAAGGTGCGCTGACCGAAACGGGTGAATCCGTTTCGTAAGGTGCCCCTGAAGTCACTGGCGCCTGTTTCACGGGGAAGGTCTTATCCATCCCGAACAAGCGGGTGCTTGGGAAGAGTTTCCTGAAACCAAACAGAAGGCGGACAGGACCGCCTTTATAGGAAAAAGGGTCCCCTGGCTTTAAACAGAAAGCGGATAGGACCATTTTTATAGGATAAGGCCGGAGATGCGGCCTCAGAAAGGACATCTGGTTCCTGTAACAAGGACCTGGTAGCTACCCACGTCACTAGAACGGGAGGGGAGGGCATGATGGATCTAATCGTCTGCTGGTCATACTCTCCAGGAGACAGGGACACCAGAACACATTGTGCTCGTGTCCGGTAGCGGCACAAGCAAGAGGAGATGTAAGAACTCTCGCCCAATGTGGTATCCGATTCATTAGAAGTCCGATCCTATTGGGAGAAATATAAAAAGGTGTGAGCCACAATAGACCGAGCGGTCGCAGTGGAGGGCGTAAAAAGTCGACTCACTTTAAACCTACCTACCCACTCACTTTAAACCTAAACCTAACGTAACCTACTGATATTTAATTATTTTTAGATAGCAGTCGGTGTACCTTATTTATTAATTTTATTAATACCTTTTGTATTGAAACAAGTAACTATGGCTGATCAGTTTATATCTTTGTGTGTAACCTTTAATTGATAAATAAAAATATTTTGATTCGATTTGATTAATATTTTTACAGACTTTATTAACTATGAGATATTATAGAGAATCTTAATATTTTGTCATTAATGTTTTTATAGTTTTGGTAGATATAAAAAAAAGTGTATTCAATAATTATTTATATGTATGCAGTTGTAAATTGCATCAATAAAGTGGCTTGCATAATATGTGTTTTTTAATTTATATCCTTTTAACAATATCTACTTATGCCCCAAATGTAAATACAAATATTTTTTAGTAATTAATTTTTATTTTCTATGGAGAAATCTAAATACTGAATAACATAAATTCCCTTCTTATAAAAGAACAGACAGCCTAAGACAGATCAAATGAAGGTATTGAAAAGAACAAACTGAAATCTTTAATAATATGAAGGAATAAAAAATGTGAAGATACACTAAAAAATAGGAATAATAAAAAAAAAATAAGAAAGTTAAAAAAATAAATTTTACACGTTACATTTTTAAATTACAGAAGTGTTTAAGCTACTTACCAAGAAATGTAGGAATTTTGGAACCTTGAATTAGTGTAGGGCAGCCGAATGCAAAACTGGAGATCAGTTTTAGGTTACTGCTATAAATGCCTTCTTGACAACTTTTAGAATTATCTATTTTCATAGTTTTCTTTTTTTTTTTTAGATGTTATCATTCAATATTAGCAAGTTCAAATCAAACCAATCCCCATTTTTCCCCTGGATCTTGTTTTAAGAATTCTTCAATAAGCTTGTTTTACTGCTTGGGCTAAATCTAAAAAAAATGTTCAATGTTACTACCCAAAGAAAATTTATACATGATGTTTTTCAAATACATTATTTAAATTTACAGTAAGTTCTTGATTAGTACAAAGGGGTAGATGTACTTTTACTATTATAATAAATTAAAATAAAATACTTCTATAAAAGATTATAAGGCAACAGAGAGACCCATATTAAAAAAAATATTTTTAATTGTAAAGGATGGCATAAAACGGACATCAACATAAATTAATATTCTGTTTACACAGGAAACACAGCTTAGTATAGATTTCTTAAATATCAAACAAATAATGCATAAACCAGTTATTTTTAATGTAATAAGGTCTAAAATTAAAGCATGTAGCAATACATAAACAATGTACTTATCTTTTTTTTTAACGAAATATAGTTTAGTAAAAATTTAAGTAACTTAAAATTTCGAAAAAACTGGGTATCCTGAATATAGGATTTATAGAAATTAATAACTTTCGACAACTAAGGGCCAGAAAAAACAAGAATCTCTCGGAATCTACTAGAAAACCTTAAAATATTATGACAAGTTCCCATAAACTTTTTTCCTATGAGCCTCCCCTACGGAGATACAGGTCAATAACGGAGGCCCCTGAAAATCGTTTTTGTTTAAATAACTTTTAAAATACAAGGCTTAATTTTATATTTTTTTAATATGATGGTAACTAGATAACTCTTCTTAAAATGAACCCATTAAATCATATTTGGCTTATATAGTTTGCCAGGGACGGACTAGCGCTGACACAATAATGGCGATTTTTAATCATCCTGTATGATAAAGGCTCAACAATATTATTTTTAGATAGCTTTAACCTTAAACTAAAAAAAAGGTTCTTGATTGACATCGATAAAATCAACTGTTTACGAGAAATAAAATATCATGGTTGGTAATTTTTTTTACATTATACAGGGTGTTTTCTAATTGTACGTTAATATTAGGGAAATTAATTTTTGGTTTCATTTTAAGAAGAAAACTTCATATGAACGTATCCTAAACGTCTTAACTTTTGAGATACAGGGTGGTAAAATTTTCAAAAATAAATAATTTATTATTAAAACCTGTAATACCACTTTAGATATTTAAATGAAATTTGGCATATAAGTACTATGTATCAAGAAGCCTTTTTTAGTGTACCACATTTTTTTTTATTTCCACCAGTGGCGTTCATACAGAATTTTACCTGCCTATTTTGGCAAATAAAAAAAAATGTGGCACACTAAAAAATGCTTTTTGATACATAGTACATGTATGCCAAATATCATTAAAATATCTAAAGTGGTATTACAAATTTTAATAATAAATGATTTATTATTGAAAATCTTACCACCCTGTATCTCAAAAGTTAAGACGTTCAGGACATACGTTTATATGAAGTTTTCTTCTTAAAATGGACCCAAAAATTGATTTCCCTAATATTAACGCACAATTAGAAATCACCCTGTATAATTTTAAAAAAATTACCAACCATGATACTTTATTTCTCGTAAACAGTTGATTTTATCGATGTGAATCAAGAGTACCTATTTTTTAGTTTAAGGTTAAAGCTATCCAAAAATAATATTGTTGAGCCTTTATCATACAGGGTGTTAAAAAAATTGCTATTATTGTGTCAGAGCTAGTCCGTCCCTGGCAAACTAAATAAGCCAAATATGATTTAATGGGTTCATTTTAAGAAGACTTATCTAGTAACCATCATATTAAAAAATAATAAATTACGCCTAGTATTTAAAAGTTATTTAAACAAAAACGATTTTCAGAGGCGTCCGTTATGTACCTGTATTTCCGTAGGGGAGGCTCATAGGAAAAAAGTTTATGGGAACTTGTCATAATATTTTTAGGTTTTCTATTAGATTCCGAGAGATTGCCCACATATTCTGGGACACCCTGTATATATATATATATATATATATATATATATATATATATATATATATATATATATATATATATATATATATATATATATATATATATATATATATATATATATATATATATATATATATATATGATAATTATATGATAGAAATATATTGGTTTTAAACATAAAAGTAAATATAAATGATAGAACTTTAAGAATAGTCTGTTTGTATCATTCACCCAGTAGTAGCGATTCAGTTTTTTTAAATTTTTTTGAGAACTGTTGTAATGAGTTTGTGTGTGACGTGTGGATACCAGTCATAATTGTGGGCGATTTTAATATCAACTGGATATCAAATGATTCTTATCCGAATAGAATTAAACAATATACACAGGAAATAGGGTTAAAACAAGGGGTATTTGAAATTACAAGAGCCAATATGCAGGGGGGTAGTATAATAGATTTAGTTTTTACAAATATTGACGAGATACAGAGAAATGTATTACACGTTCCTAGAATAAGTGAGCATGATTTATTGTCTCTAGATTTATCTGTCTCAGGGTCAGCAGAGTGTTCCCTTGGTATTGGAAACGCGAGGACGACATATCGATTATGGGTTGATTGCGACTAGATCATTAAGTGTAAATTGGGATTTTTCGGAGCGGGATGTTAATATAAAATTTTTAAACCTGTATGAAAGTATAATGAATGTTTTGAATGAAGTAGCACCTAAAAAAGAAGTTAAAATTTTACCTAGATATAAGCCATGGTGGAATGATAGAACTAAAAATGCGGTGCAGTTGCGTGATAATAGTTATAAGGATTATAAATGTAATAAGTGTGAAGCCAAACATAGAATATATAAGTCAAATAGGAACACTGCAGTAAAAATTATCAGAGTTCCTCTCTGATTAAGTTTTTTGAATCGAAAATAGATAATTGCAAAAATAATTCATCTGAAATGTGGGATACCTTAAAAAGTATTCTACCTAAAAATAAAAATAAAAATAAGATTAAGGAAATTCAGTTTGATAATGATATAGTTAGTGACAAAAATGTATTGCCCGACAAATTAAATACATTTTATATCCTTAGCATAGATAATATAATTAATCAAATAGATCAATCACACTCTGGTACGGGCCGTTTGGGCTCTGATTCTTTAAATTATTTTTCATATTTCAAGTTAATGGATAGAGAATAACTAAGGAAGACTGTATTTTCATTAAAAAATAAAACTAGTCCAGATGAGTTGGATATTCCTTTGATCAAAAACGTTTATGAAAGTATAGAAAATCCCATATTAAATTTAATTAATTCATCTCTCGAACAAGGTGTTGTTCCATTAGATTTAAAAATCTCCACTGTCGTGCCTGTGCAAAAAAAGGATAATTGTGTAGAAGCAGGAAACTTTCGACCGATTAATAAGTTACCTTCAGTAGAAAAAATATTAGAAAAAACTGTATATGGCCAACTTGCTGACTTTATTGAAGTTAATAATGTAGTAATCGAAAAACAGTCAGGATTTATTGGGAATCATAGCCCTGAGACTGCACTGCAGTGTGTGCTTGATAAATGGAAGAGTGAAATAGATTGTGGTAATATGACGCTAGCGGTTTTTCTGGATTTACAATGGGCTTTTGAAACTATAGATCGTGGCACCTTGATGTCTAAATTATATAATATTGGTCTGCGAGGGACTGTCTTAAAGTGGTTTGACAGTTACTTGAAGGACAGAAGACAAAGGGTAAAAATTAATGGGATATCATCCGGGGAAGTTATAAACAATCATGGTGTTCCACAGGGAAGCATACTGGGACCAATACTCTTTGTGTTGTATATTAATGACATTCTGGGTGCTGTTGAGTCAGAAGGAGTAAAAATTCATCTGTTTGCAGATGAAACTTTGGTGTATTTTTCTGGCACTGACGTAGAGTCATTAGTTATAAAGATGAATAATGCACTGAACAGCATTTACAAGTATATGTGTGGAAATCTGTTAAGTATTAACGCAACTAAAAGTAAATATATGTTAATAGCCACCGAGAGAGTTAAAACATACTTTGCTAGCAACAGCTTCTCTATTCAAATTGGGGGTAGTAACATTGAACAAGTTACAAAAATTAAATATCTAGGCGTTATAGTAGATGATAAACTAAAATTCAAAGAGCATGCAAATTTTGTTATTTCTAAGTTAAGCAATTCAATAAACTATTTATCGCGATGTTCATCTTTTCTCTCTTTTTGGTCAAAGCTTACAATATATAATACAATAATACTGCCACATTTTAATTATTGTGCAACTATTTTATATATGCTGGGTCAAAATGAATTAAACAGATTGCAAAAATTACAAAACAGGGCAATGAGACTGATATTGTGTTGCTCTAAATACACTCCCATTAGGCTAATGCATCAGTGCTTGCGATGGTTACCAGTTTCGGAATATTTTAAATTTTGTGTTTTGGTGTTCGTATTTAAAATTAAACTGGGTAATCCTCCTTCCTATCTAGTTAATAAATTGACTTATAATCGTGACATACATTCATATAGTACAAGACAACAAAATAATTTTTTTATTGCACCTAAAAATTAAAAAATGTGCCAAAATTCCCTTTTTTTTAAAGGTTTGAATACATTTAATAAGTTGCCTCAAGATTTGAAAAATATCAATTCACTTGCAACTTTTAAAGCTCAACTTAAGACATACCTTCTAAAAGAGTGCAACATTTTGTAATATGTTGCACTCTTAGTATGTATATTAGCTGCTTGTCTTGTTTTAGTTTGTTTTCTTTTTGTGTTGGGATTTGCTTTGCTGACCCCAAATTAGATTTCCCTTATTTTTTTTTGTGTATTTTTATTATATTTTATAAATTTAATTATTTTTTAGTGATTCTATCTATTTTTGACTTTTTTATGTATTTTTATAATATGACCTATTCTTAGACTATTTTACTTTTGTTAGTTGTTATTTTTTAATTTTTATTTACTACGTTTGTGACTTACATTTTTAAATGGTTTAATGTGGCTGTGACTACCAATTTCTTTAGTTTTAATAGCTCTAAGTATGTATTGTATTTCATTTTAACTATATTCTGTTTGCCTATGTAAATTATTGATTAGCTGAAATATTAGCTAAATAAAGAATTTAATAATAATAATAATAATAATAATAATATTTTTTTTTACTCAAATTAAAAGTAAGGAACCTTATAATCATAAAAAACTTTTTCTTGACCACCATTTTTAACATGTTTGTCTTCACTGAAATGTACTTATAATATTTAATTCTTATAATTTTACAGCATATAATGGGGTATTTTTCGGGTGCTAATTATAAAGACTTTTTGTCGGAACCCCCTAGTTTTTGATTTATGATGTCCCACTTAAAATGGAAGATTTTATGGCAAAACACTTAATATTTTATGGGATAAACTTATTTTCACGTTTCTTTAATACCTAGTTACTTTTAATAAAAAACAAATTTTAAAAAAATGCAGTCCTATTGACTAAATTGCAATAAAATTACAGTTAAATAGATATGTTTCTCTCAAGAAATAAAACTTTTGTACGGATTTTGGGTTTTTATGCACTGGTGGTTTGTTGATAAATTTTAGTACAAAAAAAAATCTGTAAACTGTGCTATAAAACATGTAACCTTACAGTTTTGGTATATACTTTTAAAAGGAGTTTTTCAGTTTTTTTTATTAATGTTTTCATAAATGTAATGTTAAAAATAAGGTCCTATCCTCCCGGAGCTACACATCATCAATACAACATGGGCACTATATGACATGTTGCTTGTCAACATTTTTCTTTAGTGGCCTGTCTGTGGCCTGATACTTATCTTGTTTACAGCACATTTTGTGGAATAATTAAAAGTGAAAATGGCCCCTAAATGTCATAGTAACCTAAAAACCTGAATTTCCATACTTGTATAATTTGAAATTATCAGTATATTCCAGAAAAGACATTTTTTCCCAAAATTTCCTTCATGCGAAAAGGCATGGAGTGAAATTAAAAAAAAAAAACGAATTTTCCAGTTATGTAACAATGTTACAAATATAAAAAAATAAGTATGTCTTCTTTTTCTTTCCTTTTAGTAGATAGTACATCTGGTTTACTTGACACTTTAAAAAAAATCAGCAGAGTTTTTCTATTACCCATTTATCTACATATATTTGGTCGTCTCTTGTAAGTAGTCAATGATAGATTTTTTTTTTGTTGCTTATCCATAAATTACTTGTTAATGTGTAGCGCCTTGAGGATGGGGCCTAACTCAAATTTGATAAGCAGGTACTTTAAATTATTTCGTGCATTCTATGTTACCAACCTGTTTAAAATCCTCAGAAAATCTTGTTGACATTCTAAAATTAAAAATACAACTTTTTAAATTTATCTTCAAGGGTGTGTTTTTATTAAAAATAAATACTAAAAAAAACTTAAAATAAATTTATGCTACAAAATAATGTGTTTTAACATAAAATATTTTATTCTATGTGTAACCAGTTTTACGAAGGTGGAATTTTAGGAGTTTGTGCAGTTTTGAGGTTAGATCAAAGTGGGGCATCATAACCTAAAAACTAGGAGGTTCCCACTAGACAGACGATGTTGTACAGCTGCCTTGACTCCCCCAAAAAAAAACCATATACGAGCCGCACTTATGTTCTGTCACTCTAAAATGCGCTTATTGTGGGGCTATGTAATTTTATCATCAGGTCAGTTGTATATAAAAAGCGTGCACTAGAGTGAAAGAGCATATACCGTTCTTTTTTACTCTTAAGGTCAATTTAGCATTACACAATCAAGTCAATATGTATTATGTCTATGGCTTACGACCAAAAAATTACTTTAGATTCGTGATCAGCACCCTAAAGACCTGATAAAAGTAAAGAAATACCTAAAAGTTTACCTATGACAGGGTGTTATACCCACTCACTTTAAACCTACCTACCTATCTTACCGACAGCCTCTGAAAAGATATATTAAAATTTTGGTATGGGAGTATCCATTTCTTAATTGTTATTTTATAAATGACAACGACGATTAGGCTTTTAATTAAGTTAACTTTCCTTTTTATTCGGTAATATTTAACAACGAATCATGAGGGAAAAAAAACTAGGGAAAGAATAACGCGTATTTTACTTGTAATTAGTTGGTGTAAAATTTCAGGTAAATAGCTAATTCTTACCTGTAATTACCATCAGAATTAACTGATAAATCTCGAACATGTTTATTATCACTAATGGTACAAGTTAAGCCCACAAATGTACCCGAATCCAACATGGAAAGAAAATAAAAAACTGAACTAGGCATCTCCATTTAACTAAATCAAATACAAATACCTTACATGCCTAAATACTGGGGCGCGTTCATAAAATTAACCAGACAGGTAAATTATTACCCATCGGGTAAAACCAGGTAAAACGAAAACTTGTCTACCCCACTAAATGAACGGCAACGGCCAACGGCACGGATGCACAGAATAAAAAAGGGTTCACGGATGCGCAAGGGGCAAAATTTATCCAAGTCCCGACTGGGTGAAAAAGTTGTGTTAAGGTATGTACACACCGAAAAAACATACAAGAACAAACATCAGCGAACAAACGTTTTTCTTTAGTGTAGACAGTAAAAACGCGAACAAACGTTTGTTTCTTCTTGTTCATACATGTTCGAGGTATGTACACACCGAAAAAACAAACAAGAGCAAACATCAGCGAACAAACGTTTTTCTTCAGTGTGGACAGTTAAAACGGCGAACAAACGTTTGTTTGTTCCTGTTCGCACATGTTCCAGTAAACGTTGGTACATCAAAGGGAATTTTTGTTTTTATGGTCATCCATAACTATTCCAACTAGTCGAACAAGAGTAAACATACATTTGGTTGCACTATGTAGACAGAAAAAGCGAACAATAAACAAAAACATACAAAGAAAGTGAACAAGAACGAATGTTTGTTTTTGTTTGTGTTTTCGGTGTGTACATACCTAAAGAGAAATAAATTTTGTTCGTCGTCATTCATAACTTTTCCAACTGGTCAAACGAGAGTGAACAAATATTTGATTGCGCTTTGTAGACAAAATAACGCGAACAATAAACAAAGAACACATACAAACAAGGTGAACAAGAACGAATGTTTGTTCTTGTTTGTTTTTTCGGTTTGTACATACCTTTACACGGTAATATTTACCCCGGAACTATGAACGCCAATAAATGTTGCCCGACAATTTCGTGAACGGTTTAACCCGAAGTCGGGCGAGCCCGACACACGTCGAACGATAATTATGAACG
>JAHBCN010001773.1:0-107477 GCA_019359885.1 Listronotus oregonensis | reverse complement strand
AAAAATTAAAAAATTTTTTTTAACTATTTTAGTAAACAGATTTAATAAAATGGCCAAAAATTAAAATATAATTAATAATATTTTTATTTATTTTAACCAAGCTTTTTTTAAAATACTATTACCAAAACAATACAATATTAAAGACTTTGTGTTGATAAATTTCAAAAATTTTTACTAAAACATTTTACCAATTTTATAAACTGGGTCTGTTATAAAAAATTAAATATATTACATCAAAATTGTGTTTCAATGTTTTTTTAAAAAATATCTATGCATGGTAGTTTTTTGCTAAAATAAAATTTTCAATATTTTTAGTAGATAAAACTTAATATTAAAAAACATATAAAAATTTTTACGGGTTTTTATGTAAAAAATTTTTAAAAAAAGTTTCCCATCCTTAACCCTAGGTTTTTAGGGCATAGATTATGTAGACTTATTTAAAAAAATTTTTTTACGTTTTAGTAAAAAACCAATATTCAAAGTAATGTAAGATATGTATTTTAAAAACCTTTTAACAAATTGGTAGAAAAGACCCCCCAAGGCTTAAATGTTAAAAGGTATAGCCCTTGTAGACTTTTTCAAAATAACATTTTCTCCGGTTTTAGTAAAAACTAGTATTCGAAAGTAATATAAGATAAATACAATCCGAAACTGGTGTTTCAGTAATTTTTTAAAAAAGGATTTTTTTTTTCATTGTTCCCCATAATATTTTTTTTTTAAAACGAAAAAAATTATTGTGAATTTTTTAAAAATCCCATTCAAAAAAAAAATTGGGGGAATTTTTCTCGCTCAGAATATTTTAAAAATTTTAAAATATTTGTGAGTTTTCCGGAAATAATTTGTTTTCTATGGTATTACTAGTAATATTTTCCCCCATAAATTTCACAAGTTTTGGTGTAAAACGGTTCAACGCTGTTTGCCGAAAAAGTTTATGTTTTGGGTTTTGGTTTTTAGGTTTGTTACGATACAATAGGGCGAAACAGCGCCGGATTTTATTATAAGCCTAGGTATACTTAGCCTGATGACGACGCTTTATAAAGTGACGGGGTTTAAAAAAAAGGGGGAATATCACGAAAAACATCTCTTGGGGTGTTAAATGGGGATGAAAGTTTGTAGAGGTTTTTTTTTGGCATTTTTAAGTTGATAGTTCTAAGATGGTTTGATTCCCAAAAAAAATGAAAGGGTTTTTTTTTTGGGGAACTTCTTCTTCTAAGAAGTTAAAAGGAACATGAAAGTTTTTTTAGAAATTTTTATTTGGGGGCTTAGAACTTAGAAAATGTGGTAGTTGGGTTTAAAATGAGGTTAAAAACCCTTCCACCGCGACGATCGGCTATTGGGCTCAGTGGCTCACACCTTTTTATATTTCTCCCACCAGATCCAGATCCAATAAACTGATGATCCTGTTGGGAAGATCTTCACCCCCCGGGGAACAAGGTCATTCCGAGGATTAGACCCAGTCGTGCCGCGGGCACAAACATTGGGGGCCCCGATTCATCCCTCCATGCACATGGGGATTGGCGTCTTCCCAGGCCGATCTTGTGATGTGGTATTTAATCTGAGGTTCTTACAGTCTTTTCCCTTGATTGCTCCATAGTTTGACAGTACATTGTTGGTTCGGGGGTTTAACCTTTGATGTCTGAACCCCCAAGTCCATGCCAGTCGAAGATTTTTTTTTGGTCCAAGGATATGAACTGCTTGGCCTTCCAAAGATATACGATGCCGGTTCCGGGGCCGTAACTTTGTCTCCCCCCCTTTTTAAAAGGAGGCTCGGTTTTATTACCTCGGCCGGGTGTCCAGGTATCCAAAGGTAACCATTGCCCGTTTGGTCAGGGATTTTTGAAAATTTAGCTTTTGAATTGCACTTTGGATTAAGAGCCAAGAGTCTTGACTATCGGAGAATATTTTAATTGTTTAGTGGCAGTCCCCCTCAACCAGCGATTGCAACATCTCAATAAAATACCTCCGCTTAAAAAATTTGCGAGAGTGCCCAGGCAAAAGGGAAAAAAAACCTGCCCTCCCCTGTCCATATTCCAGCTCCAACAAGTCCGGTTTTGAGCATCGGTGTACCAACAGATGTCACCCCCAGCAGGTGGGGCGTTTTTCGACCCAGTCCCCCCTTTGGGGGGGAGACTAAATGTGGGCGGTTGTAATTTTTGTAGGCATTATTCTAGGGCTTCCCCCGTCTGTGACAGGTCAGGACTTTTTTGGGGGACTGGATTTCCACGGTCCCGGATGTCCCGAAAGATGGCGTTTGATGACTTTTTTAATGCGAATTCCAGCTAAGAGTGCTTTTCAGATCCAGATCCAGATTTTATTTTTCAAAAAGGTATTGTTTCACCTTGCAATTTGGTCTCAAGTTAACCAGGTTTCTTCGGGGAAGGTAACCATTTTTGGGGGTTTATTGTCATTTTTTTCTTTTAACCAGTTTGTGTGGTGTTTAGTATTCTTGAAGGATGTTCGAAATCATCTCTTCAGAGTTTCCTTTATAAGGATGGCTAGATATCTGCTGCCTGCAGACTTCCCAGAGCAGCAGAGCCAGCAGATCATCCACCAGGAGCGAAACAGCAGGGGGATAGAACCCCTCCCCGGAAAACCCGGCGGCCCTAAACTGATCATCCCCCCTGAAAATGTAAATTTGTCAATGTTTTACGAAAAATAAATACTTAATGTTAATAGTTTTGAGATTGCTCAAAAAAAAAATATTATGTATCTACTGACTCATTCAAAACGTCATTTTTTTCAAAATAATAACAAATGCAACAAGATAAAAAAAAAATGTGATTCGTAGAGCGCGCGGGAGCGTAATGCGATGTGACGCAACAAAGGGGGAGGGAAAAATTCCAAGAACAAAAAAATAAAAAACAAACAGCCAAAAGGGCTATGCGGGCGAGGAAAAGTGATTTTTCTTTTTTCTAGCCTGAACACCAGTATGTCCCCCAATTGGACCAATTAAGAATACTGTTTTCATATCAAGGAAGAATTTCCCCCACAAAGTTGGAATTTGTAATAAACATTGAAGAGCCATTTGCCTTTTTTTAATGATATAACTCTTACAACAAAACATACTGCTCTTACTCCCCGTGGTAGAGGATCTGTTTCTTTACAAAGTTTTTCCTTTCAATTTAGATACCCTATCTTATTTTTTATTGTTTGAGTCAATCATTCGAATACAATTATTTAAGTTTCATCTGTAAGTGATTTATTTTTTTTAATAAAAACTTTAATTAAAAACAGAAGATTAAAACGATTTTAAAAAAAACAAAATCACATTCATTTGGTTTGCAGCGAAGTTTGTAAAATACAAGTTGCAAATTCTGGAAGATAAATGTCCACGAATGGTAAAACAACAAATTGTCCCATAAAGCAACTTAATTTTAGTACCAGTTTTTCAATGGACTAAAATATATCTTTTGTAAAAAAAAATGAAAATGCTGGGGTCCGTTTTTTAATTTTTCCCAAAAGTAAAGCTTTTTAAAAAAAGTATTTGTATCAAAATTATTTCCGCTAGCTCCTTGTCTTGTTTTAGAAGCTACAAATTCCGTTAGATAAATTTTTTGTGTAACGTCCACAACAAACCAACATTTTAATCCAGATTACATTTTTAATTCCGAAGTCGGTTCATCGAGTTTGAAAAAAAAAAATAAAGAAGTAGCTCCCCGTATGGACAGTCAATTTAATCATCCTGTTTTATCAATCTGGGGCAAGCTATTAATACTTCTAATTTCAAAAATGGCAGAAAAGCATCCCTAATTTAATAGCAAATCTGCTACATTAACTCTGACCCATAATTTTAATAGAGCGCTTCCGGTAAATTTAGGAGCAAAAGGGGAGCATTTATAATTCAAAAAATGGCCTATTCCTCGGTTTTTGTTTCGCCATTCATTGTTATGCCGACCAGTTAAAAATACGTTTTCGTGGGTTGTTGGGTTTAAAAAGACCAAAGGCCAATTAAAATGTAGATTCGAAAATGAGTTTTTTTAATAGCAATACAAATAGCTTGTAAAACGATTAAGTGTACAAGGAGAATAATTGAGAAATGGGAATATTAAAAATAATGATTTGACATCTCATAAAGGCCATGTTTTTTTTTATCATATATATGGCACAATTTACGAGTGCTCAAAGCCTAAGTACTAACGTACCGTGGGTATATTATATGTGGCAAGAGAAAAAAAAGGGAAAACCTCCGTAGGCAATAAATTCAACAAACACTCTAGGGATGAACAAAAAGGAAGGAACCCAATGTTGGACTGAAAGGAATGCATAAGAGTGGAAATACGTGTTGTTGTTGGGGGGCTTTTGAGGAGGAATCCCGGCCAATCCTTGGGACAGAAGCCGTGAAAATAGCTAAAAGGCGATATATCCTCCACATTTCGTCGGTGGGCAAAGAGAAGGAAGGTTTTCTGGGGGCTCTTCTTTGAAATGAAGAATGCTAAGACTTTAAAAGAGATGCCATTTCCCAGACATTCTAAAGAGGTTTTGAATTGGAATACATGCAATGTATGTCGCAGACGTATTGAATAACCGCTTTTGTAAAAACAGGTGTTTTTGGGAAAAGCCGGAGTATTGAAATTTAAAAACATTTCTGCAAAAGGGGCCCGGTTATTTTTAGGCGTTTTGCGAAATGATTTTTGTTACAAATGACTAGTCAACTACAAAACGTTGAACCAGGGTTTTCGCGATTTTTCTATCCTAAATGGGGGACTGAGTGTTCAGAGATACCCTGACCACGAGCTTCTTAACAGTTTTAACCTAAAAAAATTTTATGTGTAAAGGAAATTTAGGTCTTTTTGATACATCTCTCATTTTGTCCGAAATATAATTGAGAAAAGGGCTTTTAACCGAACCAACCTAACCTAGAAAATTAGGGCTTTGAATTTGCTAAATACCCACATAGAAGTTTTAACAAAATTTTTTAATTTTTGATATGGTAAAAATTAAAATTTTTTAAACTGTAATTTTATATTCTTTGGGTTCTTTTCTAATATTTTATTAAATTTTTTTTATAACTTTACAAATAATATAGACAAATTCAAAAGCCGTGTTCTAGTGGTCATTTAGTTCTGGTTAGCAAAGCGACTTTCTATTTTTCCCAATTATATTTCAATGTTAAAAAGTGGGGACGTATTAAAAAAGACCCAAATATTACAAAAATTTATTTTTTTAGCCAAGTCCCTGCATAATAAAGCGTTTCTGAGTCAACACTGACAAGAAGCTCGTGGGCCTGGGTATCTTTAGACGCGAGGAAATGTATGCATTAATTGTTATTGTACGAGATCAACCAAGACATTTGTTTCGTTTTATTACCTTTTAAAGAAAAGAATGGTGAAACCACCGTAACCCTACTTTCGAGGACAATATCAATATCAGAAAAATAATCCGCTATAAATTGTTTATTCTAACTTAAATCTTGATAAAGACAAATTATTTAAATGACTAAAGGTTTTGTCATTCTTAAAAGGAATTTAATTACTGTTTAATCCCCCCAGCTCTGGTTAGTACTTTGCAAAACGCCTGAAAATAGCCAGGTCGTTGCGGGAATGTATTGAATTGTTAAAACGCCGGCATTTTGCTAAACACCTGTTTTTTTAAAAAGCGGATTATTCAATACGCCTGCGAATATACAGTTTGGGAAGAAAGAATATATTTATGTTCAAGGGGCGTATGGGACTATATGCCTGAAGCGAAATAGCCCGAGGCCCCGGCCCGAGGGCAGATTTGCCCGATGGGCATTATAGTCCAGAAAGCCCGTGGTGAAAATGCTTTTGTTTTACCCAAAAAGAGTTTTTCAATGACAACTTATTTATTCGCAATATAAAAATAAGTTGCACCTGTACCGTATATAAGTAGATAATGACTGGTGTTAAGTCTGACTTTGATGTTTTGTCAGTTATCAGTTGGCATTTTTTATTTAACGATTTGCTAAAAATGGAAGAAATTCCAAAAAAATAAAAAGAGAAAAGGCCAAAAAAGGACAAAATCTTTGCCAGTTAAACCCAAAACAGTTTGATCGGGTATGTCATTTTGTATTTGAAAAGGAACGCAATTCTTCAAAAAACCCGAAAACGTTTAATGGCATATTTCCAGGAACTGGTAAGTTATTGATTTTATTTTAATAATATGTTTAAAAACTTTATTATTTTTAGTCGGAAAAATACAGTCCGAACTCTTTTGGGACCCAGTATTCCACCCTAAGGTCTACGTTGATGGTCTATGAAAAATATAGAATTTCGCAATACCATCGTCTCTATCTTTTTTAAAAGTTAAGTCGAAAGGATACGTCCCGGGTCTAAAGTTTTAAGGAGAACAAATATTAAAATTTATTAAGAAGGTCCTGATGATATCTATTTTACAAAGTCAATTGAGAATGGGTGTTTTGGAGGTTTAAGAGAGATGAGTTGGTCAAAATGACCATTGATACATTGAAGATAGAGGAACAGTCTTGGTTATAAAGTACCAGAAATAAAACTTCAACTTCAAAAGTTTTACTATCATTGAAGAAGATTTAGGCGCTTTAAATTTAATAAAAAAGTACACAACATTAAGACCAGCTGGAATAAAGGAGGAAGATTATTTTACCTATAGGAAGGGTCGAGACAGTACAACCCATTAAAAAATACCAGGAAGCGTCCTAACATTGATCGCAAAATTTTTTAAAAATGGATAATGCAGGAAGCTTACACCGGCCATGTTTGGTCGCACATGTCAACTTTACTTGTTGAGGCAGGTGCTTGTTTGAAACGCTAAAACAACATGGAAATGGAAAAGCTCTTCAGAGCTGAAGGATAATAGAAGAAAGATTTCACCAAAAAAAAGTAGCCAAAATGATTGCCAATTCAGTTAATTTCGAGGTTAATTCCATATCATTTGAAAATTCTTTAAGGACTGTTCTTCATACAAAATAGCGTTAGTGCTACCACCGCGTACCATCACAAAAAAAAAAGACCATTCTATAGTGGATCAGCTACATTTTCCGGACATTTCAAATGGTAACTTTTTTTTGAAAATAAAGTTTAATTTTTAGTATTGTTTAAAGAAAAAATTATTTTTTTATAAACTTGATCTTTATTTTGGGGAAATAAAATTGGATACAAAAAAATTTACATTTTTGATTAGGGTATTATAAGGGGCATTATCAAATGCCCGCTTATAATGCCCTAGGTGTGATAGCAGGTATTATTCTATCAAAATATTCCGTTTCTAAGGTATTATAGATTAAAATGATAGGTAAAACATAAAATATTTCTTTAAACAATAAATCTCAGCTTTTTTTATCTGCTGTCTGTGGATATAAGAATATATGTCAGTTAATATTTTTCAAAAGTTAACGACCAAATATTAAATTTCTTTGTTTTGCCTACTTTGCTCATAAGAAAATAATAAGTATTAAATCTTTTTCCCGACAGCGGACCTGACTTTATTTTAAAAGTTTAAACTTACAAGATTTTTAATGCCGCATTCCAACAATAATTTAAGATCATGTAAAAAATATATCTGCATTACCTTTCGCTTGTGTTCCGAATCAGTTTTAGAGGCTTGATAAACAGAATACTAGAGTGAAAGGTACTATCGTCATCAAAATTTTAAATGGCATTGATTGTAAAAGAAAGAAAATCGTTGAGAAAGGAGAGTCCGGTCTTTGGACACCCCAGCCTTAACTTGGAATGCTAAGCGTGACCACTTTACAATAATAATATATTGATTAGAAGGAAACTGGAGAGCCAAAAACAAAGCTAAGGTGGAGACCGTAAAGGTAGTTTGTAAAGAAGCCCATTTGCCAGCCCTGATCAAAAGCTTTGGATATGGTGAGCAATGACCTGGAATCCACCAAGAAATTCAAGGGACTTGTTCCAGATGGGTGAGACAAAGGAAATAAGATCAGCTGTGAATCTTCTGTGACGAAATCATCTGTCTGTCATGTAAAGTTTTGTGTTTTTCCAAATACTTTAAGATTTGGAAATTAATCCATTTTTCCAACCTTATAAACAACGGAAAGAAGAGATATAGGTCTATAGTTAGAGGAGAAAGTTTTGCATCCTTTTTTGGGGACACTTTGCGCACGTTCATCTTTCACCTTCCGGAAAATGCCGGAGTTGTAGAAGAACAACTTTAGGTGCAAGACCATAGGAAGGAAGTTTATTAGAAGCGCTTGTCAAAAGTTTGAAATGTGTCTATTTAACTTTAAAAAGTCCGTTGTTGTACTATTTAAGTAATTTATATAAAATAGGAAAAATATTAGTTTTTCTTAATCAGCTGTGCTTTCCTCGTGAAAATAGGGAAAATTAAAAGAAAAGTACTTTATCCCAGATATAAATGTGTCATAGAATGTTCTGTTTTCTATTGTTCTCGCGCTTTCTGAAAAATAACTTACTTTAACAAATCTATATAAGAATTCAGTATTTTGATACTTGTTTTAACTAATTCAAACTAGGTATTATTCTTTATCCCATAGTATGACAGACAACAGCTTTAAAAACCCTTTTTTGCGGGGACTTTCCTAACCATAATAAATAGAAGGGATTGGTAATTTGCTAACTAGAAAAATTATTTGAATTATTGCTAACAACCAACAATATACAGGATCCTGCAGCTCACCTCCAGCTTAAGTAGCTCATTTATTATGCAAAAGTAAAGTTTTAATATTTTTACAGAGTTACCTTTAACCAGGTGCATTTTAGAAAAATAATTTAATTTTTACAGGGTGTCACAAAAAGTGTGACGTCACGATGGTGCTTTTTTTTAAATTGAATGCTCGATTTTTTATATTTGGTACCTTTTGTGGGATTTATGTTTCATAAAATTATGGTAACATTGATCAAAAATTAGTGTCAAACCCTTTAAAATTTAAAGCACTTTATTTTTCTTATTTTAAATATGAGCTCCTTATATTTTTAGGTCGTTAATGAAGACTTAAAAAACAAACATTTTTCTAAATATCTATAACCCTATCGAAATTCCTAACACACGTTATTCGTTGAAAATCATTTTGGCATCTATTTCAATAGTAACACCATTGAATAAAAATAATAGATGGCTATAAAAACCAATTTTGACATCGGAGTTTATTTAACTTAAAATTTATTTAGACGTTGTATAAAAATTGAGAAAATTTTAATTTAAGAAATACCTTTAAATGTAAAATAAACCAATTTTTAATTTGTAATACCTTTGGCTAAAATTTAGGTAACTTTAACGAATGTCTAGGTAAAATTAAAGAAAAGGGAAAAATCTAATGTCAATTAATTGTTTTTCAAAGCCACCTTCCACTTCATTTAATGGAGTTACTAGAAATAGATGGAAAAAGTTTTCAAAATAACTTTTAATGTCTGAAATTTCGAGAGGGATATTTAGAAAAAATATTTATTTTTTAATTCTGCATCTAACGACCTTAAAATATACAAGGGCTCATTTTTAAAATAAGAAAAATAAAGTGTTTTAAAATATGAAAAGTTTGACACCAAATCCTTGTTAAATTCTATTAATCAATTACTATTGGTATTTTTATCCATTTTTAAATTCAGTGGTGCAAAACAATTTTTTTCAATATTTTATTTTTTTTTCTGAAATCACTGAATCGATGTTGGCAAAATTTTAAAGGAAGATGACCACAAGAGGTACCTAAATATATAAAAAAATACACCATCGTGACGTCACACTTTTTTGTGACACCCTGTATAACCAATTTATTTTCCTGAAATGCACTGTAGGTTAAAGGTAACGTCTGCAAAATATAAAAATTTTATATTAAATAATAAATGAGCTACATAAGACAGGTGGTGAGCTGCGGGACTTTGTATCAATCAACTAAGTTAAAACTTGCAATGAATTTTGGATTCTCTGCATATAAGTGGGCAAATTCTACAAAGCAGAAAAGTACTGTATCTTGTCAGCCATACTTTTGACATTTCTTTCAGAAAGCGTGTATTTCTTTATAAGCCAGAAAGTATTTTTTTTTTCTAACTAGATTATTTAAATCCCAAATTATGACTCATCTAAAATACTGTTTTTATGTCTGGAAAATGGTTCCACACCATTCTATACCGGCTTATGCGTCGTCGAGCGAAACACAGAATGTAAATTTTAAGGAGGGTAATTATTGGCTCTCCTGTACATTTTACAGAAAAAATGTAAGATAACTTTTTGAAGAGACCTATCTGACAAACCCTCGTGACAAGTTTCAAAAAAATTAAATAAGCAAATCCTAAATTATTCAATTAAATGTAATTGCAAAATAACCAAATTTTTGGTTCAGGTAAAACTAAACAGACACCAGCCACCAGCAAACAATTTGTTATAAGGCTTTGTCAAATTTGACGTAAGAATACAACGAATGTTTTTTTTTGTTTCATCAATCTCACAACCATTACATTCAAAGTAAAAGACACGTTAACATTATTTTTTTATCAAACCCTTTATTTAATGTAATAAAGTTTAACTAGTAACAATTTTATTATTGACTTAAAAAAATAATTTTATCAGGAAATTTTAATTATAGTCCAAAATACTCTTTTAAGACGTCATTTTTGTTTATCTTTGTTTAGATATTCCAAACAGCGGTAAAAAAATTTTTGAAAAAAAAGGGTGTCTGATCATTATTCATTTTTTATATTTTTGGTTATGTAAAGTATCCGTCACTGTCAATCAAAAACATTGGTGGTCAACTTGTTGTTATTTCGAAAAGCATAAAAATGCCGAGAAAAAAGATATAATAGGTATAATGAACAAAGCAGGAATAATTTTTAAATATATTGGTTTTTTCAACTGGAAAAGGAACAAGTCCGAAACGGAATCGCCCTTCAAACTGAGAATGTAATACAGCGAGTGGCAGATGCTAACAAATTGAGCCCAAACGACAGCAAATTTAAGGAAGAATGGGATAAAATTAGACCAGGATTATTTTTCCAATTTCTTCCAAGCACCGCACCGCAAAAACCCCAAAAATTACAACATATTTGAAAAATTTAATTCGGGACACAATTTATGCTATTACAGAAAAGAATATGTTATTGGAACAATAAAAAAAAGTTTGGGGGAAAAGAATTTGAATATTTTAATTTTCCATCACCCTTAAGAAGATGGATCAAAAGTATAGGCTTCCGGGGGAAAAAAAATCTAATAATAGAATATATTTAATGGACTTGCCAGATATTGTTCATAAAAAAAACATTTTTTAAGGGAGTATATCAAAAATAGAAATTTAAGTCCGGAAGGTTTTACTCAAGTTTTCATTGACGAGACGGATTTTTAGCAGGAAATCATTTCGTAGTAGCTGGCAAGATGATACCAAGCACTCGGATTCAAGAAAAAACAGTGAAGGTAAAAATATTTTTTTTTTTTTTTTTTTAAGTAAAAACCGGTTTTAAATCTTCATAATTTCGTCTGTTACATTTTTTTTTATCAGCTTATGGTACAAAAAAATTAAAAAGTAGGTCCAATAGGGAAGTTTGGGAGCCATGATGGCCCTTCAAAGACTCCTGGATCTCTCAAAAACGCAGCAAGCAAATGTAAGAAATATATGAAAAGTTTTATTTTCCCATCCTCCCGAGCCCCACCAGGCCTGACGAACCGGTTTACGTTTGCAGGGCTTAACACTGTTTAGTTAAATTAGGTGAATAGAATTATTTTTAGGTTGATTGGTTTAGTTAGGTTAGACTTGTTTTGTTAAAAAAACGCTTTGCAAGTAAAAAACGCAAACGGCTAGGAATCGTCAGGATGGGACTTTGATGGTTAGGAATAATTTAGTGCAGCAATATATAGCATAGGAATGAAAATATTAAATTTGAGTATTTAAGGATTATTACAAAATTTTGAAGCTCATAATATTGTTTGCAGTGAATTTCTGGGAGACATTCCCCCACGTGGTGTACCTCCCATTTTCCCAAACAATCCAAATAATTTTTTTAAAATTTTTTTTTTAAAAAAATTTGGTTTTGGGGTTTAAGAAATTTGACTGTAAGACTATTTGATGGAAATTACCTACTGATGTTTAATAAAAATTAAGTTAACTTATATTTTTTAAGGTCAATTATTTTTGTGGCCAAGCCGGAACCAAAAAAATGGCTTGATAAAACGGGGGATCTAATATTTAAAAGTAGATTAAAGACGGGGTTATCCCGGGCAATTGAACAGAAAAAAATTCGAAAACTGGTTTAAAACTCAGCTGGTTCCGAATTCCCACCAAAGTCATTAATAATCATGGACAATGCAAGTTACCATTCTGGTTTATTAGAAGAAATCCCGGGGAAAACTTTAAAAAAGGGAGAGACTGATCGAATGGTTTTAATAAAGAGAACATTAACTTTCCAGAAAAGGCCATGAAAGACAAATAATGGTATTGCGGGGCAAAAACTCCCCTAAAAGAAAAAAAAAACTACCTTGATGAATATGTTAAACCCAGGGGCACAAAATTTGCGACTGCCACCATACCATTGCCAGTTTAATGCAAGTGGTATGGTCGGAATGTAAAATAAAATACGATCAATATATTTCCCCAAACTTAAGGGTCACCTTCAGAAGTTCTGGCTACATGGGAAAGGGTTATAAACGAAATTTTCTATAGATCAATGGAAAATATGTAATTCATAAAGAAAAGGTAATTCAAGCGGCTTGGGAGGCAATACGAGGTGTGATGCCCTGATATTCCGCCACTTGTAATTACGACTAACGCAGACGACGACGACGAAGACAATATCTCTGACTTTAGTTCGGACCTGGGCAAACTGACGAACTGTTGAGCTTTTGTGTTCTTGCAAATTTTATTTCAGATCGTCATTTAAGTTTTTTAATCCCATCCGTTACAATTACATTAACATGGCAAAAAGCAATATGTTTGTTTTTTTGAGTTTGTATTTTTATTTTTTGATTTATATTTACATTTTGATTTTGTTAACATATTCATCCAGGCAGTATTTTTTCCATAAACAAGCAAATTAAATTATGAGTATTTAAATTTTCCCTGAGGTTAAAATAATTTTATACCATTCTTCCTATTATTCACAATTTTTGTAAGTCAGTTTTGGTACATCTACTGCTCGTTGATTAATTCTCAAAAGTGCGATTGCGTTTTCCAAACTTTCCTCTTCTAGTTGAAAAAAAAACCAATATATTTAAAATTATCTGCTGCGTTTGTTTATTAATTCATGATTAATCATATTAATTGAATTGTTATAAGTTTGTTAATAAATAAAAAAACTACAAGATTATTTTTATTTTTTGAGATTGAAAGTGTAAAAATGGAGAATGTAAAAATGATAAATACTCCCAAGGCCGGTTGCACCAACAATTTTAAGGAACCATAGGTCCTTTCACAGGGAGCTTACGTCTCTCCCCTTTTGGGGAGGGAAGGCTCTTAGCACCAAAATGCAACGAGTCCAATGGGCTTTCAAACGGAGAGCGGGAGCCGCCACGAGGGGGGGAGACGAGAGCCCTCACGTCTCCTGCATCTCGAGCCGGGAGTCGCGTCAGGCAGGTAGGGGCGAAAAGGTCCTGATAGGAGCGAGAGACGGGAAGCTCCCCTGGAAAGAACCCTTAGCGTTTTTTTTGTTCCTAAACCCAATGTAGCCAACGATTGGTTTGGCCTTTTAAAATACTTGTGCAAGGGTTCCTTAAAATTGTTGGTACAACCAGCCCTAAATCATCATTTGTTAATTTCTGCGTATACAAAAAAAACCCAACAGACTATGAATTTCTGAACCGAAGTAAATTTTCTAACCAATTTGATTGACAAAAATGTCTAATTATTAATTTAGACATACGTTTTTTCTCACCTGGATAACGTAACTACAAATGAGATAATTCGAAAACCAAAAAAACAGTATCTAAAACATTTTCTATTTGTTTTCATCAAGACTATCTGTTCCATTTCAACCATTGGGTTCATTGTCAGTAAATTGAGTCCAAAGCCATTGCAATAAATAATTGTAAATTTTTTACCGAAGATCGAAAATAGATCCAAAAAGGTAAACTGAATTTTTAAGATTTTACCAAGTGTGGAAAAAAAAATGAAATAAAATACAATAACTTTTTTAAAAATAATGGAGAATTACCTAAAAACATTAATTAATGAAATGTTTAAACAACAGCTAAACAATATCCCAACCGATCATAAAATTCATTTCTTACGTTTGCTACTTATTGCTAAGTTAATATAGCGAATTTTTTTTACATTCTAACAAAATAGCGTTTTGTAGATGGTTTAGATTCTTAAATTTTACACATTTATATATGATACTTTTAAAGTGACCCCACAGAAAGATGTCTTTTGGTGAAAGATCAGGTGACCTGGCTGGCCAAAGTATCCGGTACCGTGGACCAATAATATTGCCGTTAAAAATTTTCCAGGAAACCTTCTAACCATAGTAGCATTTTGGGGGGACAACCATCCATTTTACCAGGTCAGATCTTCCCGAACAACTTCTTTCGGCGGGTCCAATTTGATTTTAAAATAAGTCCAAATAGGTTTCTGCTATAAGGTTATAGTCCATAAAAAAGGATCCAATGATATGGTGTCCGAAATTCCCAAGAAAACATTTGTTTTTTGGGGATATTGTGTCCGGTATGAACAAAGGCGATGTTCATTTTTTTGGCTCAAATATCGGAATTCTGAACATTTGGTTAATTGTTGAGGGTAAATGAACATTCATCGGCAAAAAAAAATATTTTTAAAAAAACCTAAAGGATTTTTTTTCCATCATTTTAAAAAAAAAATGTTTTTTCGCCCTTCATCTTCTTCCTAACCTTGGGTGTTTTTTCAAAGTGGGGCAATACCGTTTGATGATGTTTATTTTTCTTTTGCCCAAAAACCTCAAATAACCATTTTGTTTTTCCACACAGAATAAAAAAAGAGTCCCGTTCTCTTTCTTGGCTCCATTTTGAAATCCCGAGCTGAACATTTACATTTATTTCTTTATTACGGTAGGGTTTGGCCTCGAACTTACCGAATTTTTGTTTAAAAGTTGAAATGGACCAAATGGGCTTTGGTGAGAAAATAAATTAAAAATATTTTTTATCTTTTCCCCAAACTGTTTTTCGCATAATGCCACTTAATTATGGATACTTTTTTTTCGATTGAATAATTCAAAAATTTTTAAGTACCGACTGTCACTGATATATTGACAACCTTTTTCTCATGTCAGGGCAATATTAATTTTACTTTTCTGTTTGGTTTTACCGAACCAAAATTTGGTAATTTTGATTACATTTAATTGAATAATTTTAAATTCTTTATTAAAATTTTTTGAAACTTGACGAGGGCTTGCCGATTTCCTTCAAAAATTTTTTACTTTTATTTGTAAAAAAATAAGGGAGCCAATAATTACCCCCTTAAAATTTTCATGGGGGGTTTTCCGGACGCACCACCCGGTATGTCACTTATAAAACAGTTCAAGAGTGCACCCTATTTACTCCTGTGTAAATGTCCTTCTTGTAAAGTAATAGAAATATGTTTAGCTTTGTCACATTATTCGGTCACGCAGTATTTATGTTTAAAGTTTCCCTCAAACACCTAAAATTCAAGAATTTTTTTCCAACAAAGCAGCCTAATTGAATTGCAAAAGAAGTCCATTAACCCTGGCACGTAGTTTTAATAAATTTACCGCTTTTTGTAAATCTGATGGCAGGAGGGCCCCATTTTTAATTTTACGAACAACATCATTACGGTGTTTTATTATTTTGGCCGTTATTCATTAAATTTTACTGCCTGGTTTAAAAATCAGGTTTTTTTCTGAAACAGGTAACCGCAATAAAACTTTTATTGTTATTTGGACTAATTTTATTTTAAAATTATAAAGTTTATTATTCTAGGGTCGGCAGACGATCTCTGTAACACCATTAAAAAGAAATTTCCTGTCTATAATAGAAAATATCTTTAAACCCGAATCCCTAAGTTCTCTCGGCTATAATCGGATTACAAATATTCTTTCATTAAAAAATAAAAAGATTAGTCAGGCCCTTGTTATTTTTTTCTTGCTATCCCATAAAATGACATGTTTATCTTTGTCATTTTTTTATTTTTTTTTCATTTCATTTTGTTTTTTAAGTGATCCAACCCCGCAAATTTTTTTACTTTTGTTTTTTTTTTTTGTCATAAATTTTTTTAATTTTTTAATTACATGTAATTACCTAAAGTATTATCTTTTAAAAAATAAATAAATTTTTAAAGATGGTGTTTGTGGCCTGGGGTTTTAAAAATTTTAAAAAAAGGACCCAATTTTGGGGTTTAGAAGAGCACAAATTGGGAAAAAAAAAACTTGTTTAAACCCCCGATATTTTAAATGTTTTCAACTTAAAATTTGTATTTTTTAATATATTTGGACGGACATTGCACTTTAAAATAAAGCAGTTATAATTTTTTGCGTTTTTAATTCTTCTCAAAAATTTTCTCACATTTCTTTAAAATATTTTAGGATTTTCCAACCAATTTTTTATTTTATAATTTTTTTTAAATGAACTAATAATTTGCCTGTATATTTCCCTACCAAACGTTACATTTCTAAATAAAATTTCCAAAAACTGTTTAAACTCTGTTTTCTACATGGCAAGTCGGTCCCCCCCAAAATTTTACCCCCCCAACTAAGGGGGTTTTTAATCCTGGGGCACTCCGGTTGTTTTTTCTTAAATGCAATTTCATTTTCAGTTTAAAAAATTGAGGCTGGGGCTGAGGGTTTTAACATCCCAGCCCACGGACCTGAAGGATAAAAATGCAATATTAAATTTAAAAAAAACCTTTTCGGGTATCACAAAGTTTAAAAAAAAAAAAAATATTTCCCCCGGTATCGCATCCCCCCCTTTTTTTTTTTCATAAGCAAAGGGAAAAAATGTTTTTGAAAACTAATGCCCCAAAAAGGGGATATCAAGAGAAGAAAAAAAACGTTAAAAAAGAGCAAGGCTTCATGGTTTTGATAATAAAAAAAATCTGCTACTATCGGTAAATCTTTCCATAGATTGTGCATTTTCCACAAAGTAACCTACGTTTTCATGTTAAATAATATACCTACTATATTTCCGTTACTGAAATTCAACGAGTCTTTTAGAGAAAATGATATAGAGTATCAATTACTTTTATTTCCATCTTTATTGAATTACAGAGTTAGTCTGCTGATTTCGTATATAGACAGAGTAAATAAATTAGAAGGTAAAAAATACTTTTTGCCAAATGAGGGAAATCTAAGCCTTTTTAAAGCTGTTGTAGCTATGGATATGCAGTGTTTGTAAGATAAAGTTATTCTCAAAAATATCGACTAGAAGATTAATTCACACTTTGTTTCTTAGAACCTGACCGCTTCTGAGGCAATGGAAGATTTTTTTGCGACAGCTAATATAAAATTGTTATTATATAGGGTTTTTTGGGATTAACCCCAACAAAAAAAATAGGCGACCTGACGTGTTTTCCCCAAACAGTTTTTGGGTTAATTTAAAGAAACTGAATCTTACAGTAGCCTAGTAAATAAGCCGGAAAAAGCAAAATTGGGGAAAATTGATAAAAGCCCGGTTTTTTTTTTTGGGAAAAATTTTTAAAATAACAAAGCTTTCCATTAAATATTGAAAAAAATTGGAAATTTTCCACTCCCAAATAATCTCCAATGAAAAAAGATAAAAAAAAATTTAAATTAAAAAAAATTTTACCAGAAATCGTCTTTGGGGGTTTCGAGGTCGCTGATTACGAACCCCAAAATCGTGTAAAAGGTTGCACTCATCAAACCACCCCGGGGTTTAAAAAAAAGGGGAAATTTTAAAAGTCAAAATTTTACCCCAAAACTCTATTGGGTTTTTGGGCCGCTGATACGAATCCGTGGTCAAAAACAAGTGAAGGTGGTTGCACCCCAAAAACCCCCCTAGGAATTACAGAAACGGGAAATTTAAAAAAATTAAAAAATTTTTCCTCGGGAAACCTTTGGGGTTTTTGGGGGCCCCTGATTACGAATCCGAAAAAAAATCGTCGGGTTGCACCCCGTTAAACCACCCCTATAAATTAAGAAATGGGGAAATTTTTAAAATCAAAATTTTCCCCGAAATCGTCTTTCGAGGGGTTTTTGGTGTCGCTGATTACGAACCCAAAATCGAGAAGGGGGGGGTTGCACCTTAAAAAAAACCACCCGGGTTAAAGAAATGAAAAATTTTAAAAAATTTAAAATTTTATGGGAAATCTCTTTAAAGTTTTGGGGGCGCTGATTAGAACCGTTTCTTCTTCCCTTCTTTCCTGGGAGCCGTCTTTTTCTACCGGAGGCCGCGGATTTTGGGGGTTTTTTGCCTACTCCCCCATTGTCTTTATCTAATCCTCCCATTAGTCTTGTTCCTTCAAAATCTGTGAACCCGAGACTGGCTGGTTAATATATTCCTGTGGGCTTATTTTCGGTTGCCCAAATAATGCCTGTCTTTTTGATTTCCCTCAATTACAGTATGTGGTAGGTGTTTCTTCCCTTTGTGCACATTCTGCAATTTTTCCCCATTGTATCAGCCTATCTTGTGTAGGTGTCCTCTTAGGTTATCGTGCCCGTTAAACCCTACTGTTATGCGAAGTCTTTTCCTACTTTCTGATAGTTCTTTTTCTTTTTCTTTTAGGGCCCTTTTTAAACCCCTTCCCCTGTCTTATTTCCGAGTTTCTCCTAGTATTCCTTTGTTTTTTCACCTTCCCCCGTTTGCCATCGTGCTGTGGTTTTTGGCACCCAAAAAACGGGCTGGTCCAAAGAGGTGATGATCCATTCCCTAGGTCATCCGTTTTTTTTGTTGCCTTTTTATTCCCGAATGTCCGCCCAAAGGGGGCTCGGCGCCCTCCCAGGAGCCGTTCTTTTGGGTTCCCCAGCTTGACGTCACCTTGGGGTTTACTAGTGCCCCCGTGACCCTTTGGCTATCTGTTATTATGCGGTCCGCTTGTTTTTGTAAGCCTTCCTGTTATTTTCTTTGCACAGTGCAGTAAAGCTGTTTGAAACACAGAACTGTGTGTTTTAGGGAATGGAGAATTGTAATTTCATTTCACTGTAACGCCCCCCCCTGCTCGGTTTTCAACCATCCGTTACCAGATGATGCCCCAAAACCGAGCCGGAAGATGGGTTTGCCACCACTTGATCTGAATTTTCCCCGAAGTTTTTTTTAAAAATATTTTGAATCATCTGGTCTGTTCTCGTCCAGGTGTTGTCCCCAAACCCCGACTTTTTTTTGTTGTTGTATCCCAAACTAGCGAACACTAGTTGGTTTTTTTTGGGAGTAAAATAGCTCATTCTTGCCTCTCCCCACAAGGGTTTAAATGGTAAGGGTTTAAGAGAAACCCTTTTCCCTTTGGGGTTTTTTAATTGCTTCTGTTATGCAAAGGGAAGTCTCTGTACCTGGCCAGTTTTAACAGCAGTTCTTTTCGCATTTTTTTTCCACCATGCCAGTGATGCGTATGTTATCATACCTTACCACCATTTTAACCCAAAAACTACCCTTTGGGTTTAAAGGGCCCCTTTTTTCCCCTTTAAGGGCTGATTAACATAAGTCATTGCTTTCTTCTAAAGATGTTGGTTCCAGGTAAGTTTAGAGTCTAGGATGACCCAGATATTTTACCTCTCCCACAATCTTGATTGTTTTTCCCATCTCCTTTGGTGAAGGAACTAGGGGAATTTTGGGGGGGTTTATGTTTAGTCCTCCTTCTTGTCCATCTGGGGACTGGTTTGGGGCCTGTCATTTTATCCCAACAGTGTTGTTAATTTTTTTTTGGGCCTAAGACGATCGTCTGCGTACCCCAAAGTTTGGTGCCCTTCCAGTTTAAGGACATTTAGTAAGTCGCCCATGAAAAACAGGGGGGACAGAACTCCCCTTGGGCACCCCGCTTTACCGAGCTACAAGAGTTTCTTCAAGTATTGAAGTTATACGATCTGCTCGGCAGCAGTCTACCCCTTTTAGCTTTTTGGGGTCGCCCCCTCTCCCCCTCGACGCGTTTGAGATAGATAAAGGGACGTGTTTCAAAGTCCTTTACATCAGGAAGGACACCCCCTTGTATTTTAAGCTTTGGCCTTTTTTCCCCAAGTTTTTTAATGCTGTCGGGATTACCTGGTGTATGAGTATCTCCTTGTGTAAAGGTCTGTTCGTAAGGGCCCCCTGATGTGTCTACCAGCATTTCTCTGGGTCTTAAGACGAACGACATCAGTTTATTGGTCTTAAAGATTTTGCCCATCCTGTCCGGTTTGGGGATGAAGGCTACCTGAAAATTTTAGGTAGTTGGTATATAGCCCAGAGCTGGGCCCTTTGGAAAAGTCTATGAAAAAAACCTGGTCCTTTCTGAACATTACTGATAAATCCCCCCTGTTTTGGGTTTTTAGGTTCAAGGTTTATCCCCAAAATTTTTTTAGTTTATATTAATTTTCTATCTGTCGTCCTCCCCAGAGATCCGGTCCAGGTCTAAACTTTTTTAGTCTTCCTACATTTTCCAAATTTCTTTCACAAACTTTTATAATAGCACGCGAATTTGGTTTTTAAAAGTTAATTTTATTGAAAAATAAATTACGGGTGTAAAAAACGGTTTTCAAAATTCTTTTTAAATTTAAAAAAACAAACAAAATTTCCCATTTTGTAACTCTAGAGGTGCTTTTTTAAGGGGGAACCACCCTCACACGATTTTGACGGGATTCAATCAACACCCGAGATTATTCCGAGATAAAAAATTTTTAAAAATTTTTTCATTTCTGTCACTCCTCGGTTGGTTTTGATTGGGCAACCATCACATAATTTTTTGGCCGGGGTCTGAACCACACACCTAAACCCCAAACTAAAATTCCGAGGTGAAATTTAGAATTTTTTTAAATTTTCCCCCCTTTCTGTCCCCTAGGGGTTGTTTTTTATTTGGGGGCCAACCAAATTTCCCCATTTTTTTTGCGCCCCCAAAACCCCCGGGGATTTCTGAAAATTTTAAATTAAAAATTTTTTTTTCAGTTTTACTAGTGAGACTTTGGGGGGGAAAACACCATTTTATTTTTTTTGGAAGAAAATGTTAGTGGGATAAATTCTGAGGGTTCAGAACAGTTAAAAAAAAAAAGGGTTGGGGGTTTTTCACTTTTCCCCTTTTTTTTCTGGGGGAAGTGGGGAATGAAACAAAACTTTTCTTAAGGTTGGTTGTAAAGAAAAAAACTATAATGAGGACAAAAGAGGCAAAAGGGGCTCTGGGGAACACCAGATTACCTTATGAAATCTGAAAAAACAACTTAAATTATTAAAAAAAAATTAAAAAAGAAAAAAAAAAATTTTTTTAAAGATAGTAAAGGAAAAAAATTAAAAGGTAAAATTCTCTTTTTGGTAAAACAAATTTAAAAAAAATTGTATATCTTTGTGAGGAAATAAATATATTAAATTTTTTTTCTAAAAACTTTATTAAAATAGAATTTTTTTTAATTTCCCCCCAAAAACACTTATGTAAAATACCAATTTTTAAAAAACCTTGGCTTATTAAGGATTGAGATAAAAAAATTAACAATTTTTGTGCATTTTTTTTAAATTTTTTTAAGTTGGCTTTTTTTTTTTAAGTTTTGTCAGAATTTTAAATTTTTTTTATTAATACAGACAAACAATCATCATCAAATAACTAATTTGATCTCACTAGTTTTTTTAAGGGGTTTTGGGGTGGAAAATGGCCCCCTTTTTAAAAGTTTCTGGTTTAATGAAGGGAAAAAAAGAATCAGTACATTTTTCTCTGTAGATATATTTTAACTTTTGGGCTAAAAAAAATACAAAAATTCCCCTTTTGATCTTCCTTAATTGGAAGAGGGTCTTTTTCTTTTGATAAGACAATGAGTGAGAAGTGAGTGAGAAGGGCCAGTTAGTCAGTTTGTCAGAGAAAAGGGGTTTTTCAAAATGAAAATTAAAACTTTTGGGGAAAACTTCTTAATCAAAAAATTTTTTAGAAATACAAATTTAAAAACTCATTTTAAAAAAAAAATGATAATAAAAATATTATCTCTCGGGAGTGGATGCCTTTAATCGTTTTTTTAAAGGCAATTCCCCTTTCTATTGATATTAAAGAGGTTTAGTGGGCACAAATTTTAAAAAAACATACAAACACGCAGAAATAAAGTTTTCAATCAAAATTAAAAATAGGGGTATTAAAGCAAAAGGAAAAAAATTTAAAATAAATATTGATGAGGGAAAAGTTAATCGTTACGCCTCCCACATAGTATTCCCACAGACCCCGGCATAAAATGAACTGGGAAAAATATAGGGAAAATTAAGGTTTGGACGCCTTAAAATGACTATTGCTAATCAAAACGAAATAGAGAATTAACAAGTTTTTATTTAAAAAATATATATACATCATACTTCAAAAAATAAAAGTGTAATACGCCAATGGGGGGGATCAGAACCAAGCAATATTTACAAAATAAAATTTTTACTAAGTTAAACCCTTTTTTTAAAAAACCCCGGGGAAAATTTTCTTTAAAAATCAAAGGGAAAAAATTTTTAATTACCTTTTTAAATGGTTAACCTATTTTTAAGTTTGAAATCTGAAACTTCTTATTATCACTGACAATCCAGATGTTGAGAATTTTATTAATGGCCTAATTTTTTGAAATGTAAAAACAAGTTTCAAAAACCCCCTTAAAAATTGAAAATTTTTTTAAACCAGCATAAAAAATTTTTTACATTTATAAATTTGCTACCGGGTCTATGAGGCGTTTTAAGACAGTCCAAAAAAAAAAAAAAAAAAAAATTTGTTTTTTTTTTCTCCCAAATGAAACAATTTTCTACAAATTAAAGACAAAATATTTATCGTTTAATGTTACCTTGGGTATCCAGCTTAATTTTTAATATACCCTTCACCATTTTTTTTTTATTCCTATTTAATCAAGGCCTACCCACAGTTCTTTACTTCACTTTTCACACACCCTTTTTTTTTCTTTTTTAAAAACCCATGTAGAATGAATTTAAAATTGAAACCGGGGGTTTTTGGGGGAGTTTTATAGGGGAAAAGTACAAACCTGAAAAAAATTTTTTTTTTCAATCTTTTGAAATTTTATTTTCCCGGAAATCAGAGAATTTTAGTTTATAATAAAAAAAAAAAATTTTAGTTAAGTTTACTTTTCTTCCCAAATTTCCCTACTGCATATTTCTCCCCTTTTGCTCCAACCCAGCCGACCCCCTCTCCCCCCGCGTCGTCGGTAGCGCGCCCCGAAGGCCCGGTTCCTGGGCGCAAAACCGAGCTCATTTAACGCTACGTCAAACCCGGCAGCGCCGTTGCATACCAGGCCGGGTTTTTTTTTTGATTTTTTAGATTTTTAATAAGGGAAATTTATTTACACTTTTGCGTTTCCAAGATTATATGGGAATTTTCGAAAAAATAGAGTTTTTAATCACAAAATAAAATGCATTATGGGTCCAGAGAAAATCCTCACCAAATCAGCAACATATGAATTCTATTGTTTCATGGCTTTCTTGATACTGGTATGAAATCCCTTTTTTGTAATTTATTAATAATTTAACCTAAAATATCTCAAAATGGTTTATCCAACATCAATGTATATATATTTGAAATCAGAAAAAAGAGCTGCGTTGTAGCTCATATTACACAGGGTGTTTCATTTAAAAAGTTGAAGTTGCCTATATTTTTCCATTTATTTAATACAATAATTTTTACTGATAATTTGCAAGATAATATGAAAAAATCCAACAATTTTTACATAAACATTTTTTTCTGTCTTCAAAAATAAAGGCCCCAGAAGCCACGTAAATATAATCAAAGACCCTGTACAATGAAGACGAAAGTTTAAAACAATTTTGTTAATTAACAATTGTCTAGCTTATTGAAAAATTACCTTAAAATTAAATTTTCAACGAGAATAAATACATTCTTTTAAAGTGTTCTAAATAAATGTACCCTGTTCTTAATAATATTAATACCGTAAAAAAATTAGTGATACTATTCTTGATATTGGAGTTATTAATATTGTTGGAGTAATAAAGTTCAATAAATAACAATGCTAAGAAGGAGATACGCCAAGCGCAACAAAAATGTCGCACGAAGGCCCATTTCTTTAAGCGTCAAACTAAAATTATAAATACTGGAGATAGAACGCCGGGAGTTGGGACTTTTTAACGAAAAATTTCCTTCCTTCTCAAGACCTTTTGCAATTACCGCCATCTCTTATGGTTTTCGAGTGATCATCAAAAATCGAATGTTTTTATTTGCCTTTTTGAAAACAACAATGGAAATTTTTATTGACAGAAAACTCTCAAAACACCTTTTCATATTTGCATTCTGCGTCGAGGAATGACCTATCGCTCATATCTTTCCAAGCCTTCTAGCTATTTACGTAAACACAATTTCCATTAGACTAATACATTTGACTGGTTGGTCGTCGCAATGATCGTAAGAAACGAAAGTGCTACAAAATTGATTGAATAATTTAGTGTACGAAACGATAAAATATTTTAGATCAATTTCCAGTGTACAAGTGTACGAAACGAGAAAACACCGTTCTACAGCAATGGGTTTCATGCGTAAACTTCAAACTTCCCGTATTTTACCTTACTATTGATGACAACGTGGCATCGACGCAACTTTTAATGGCAAACAATAAACATGCGTATTTTATAATACAACCTGCCAAGAAGGTATATGTCCAACCGGATAGCTTGGCTAAGGTTTAATTAAGAGACTTCGTAATGAAAAAGCGGAACAGTATAGCGCAATTTTAGTTAGAAATTTAGAAATTTGTTGTGTTCGGTTAGCTGATACTCGGTATTCAGGGATAATGGATCTCGTTTAAGCTTGGGACAGAGGTTCAAAGTGGTGGAAGCACAGGGTTTATTTTAATCAGGGTTGGACCCAGAGAGACACAGACAGAGGTTAAGCATTTATAACATGTTTTATTACTTATATACCTTAAAATAAAAATATTTGAAAGAAAATAGTACTGGGGACAACATGTGTGACCTGTTTATGAGTTGTGCTATTTTTTTAGTTAGGTAATTTAGATTATTGTAGAAATTTCTTAAATTGATGTATCTAGCAAATACAAATTAGGGACGACCTTAACCCATTTGCTAACTGCATGGAATGAAAAATTATTTTATGAAAATAACACGTAAACAAAGGTATCTTGAACCTCTCACCGTCAGATGACTCTGCTTACCGTAAGCTGTAGCACATGCACTGAACGCATGCTGCCACGAACCGTCTGGCACTACAACCTTTGGCCGACTGATGGTCTGAGAGATTTCTCACACTCCACCCTGGGATCCTATCTGCTTTTCTACTCACGATTCTTTCAAAATACAAAACAAATTACTGAAACAATTTAACTAGGCATAAGACCTATATTCCCATACCAAAAAGAACCCCATAACTTCAAATCACAAACCATCACTTCTAAATCCTGTGACAAAGCCAGACTTTAAAATTCAAGCTCACAAAAGTTTTTACAAAACCCTAGAAGTCCACAAATCGACAGGCCAGTAAGAAATCAGTATAATTAACCATCTCAGCTAAAGACCGTTTTAACAATCGGATAAAAGATAAAGTTCTTTCTTGCTCCAATGGCAGTAAAAGCCAAAATAATAGTCTAAACTGCACAATTTTTTCCACCCTTATCTCTCAAGATTAAAGTGTTTCCACCTCTAAAGGAAAACTGAACTATTTGTCAAACACCTACGCTAATTCTACGCTTGATCCTTTTATTAGTCTTCCTCCTCCAACAGTTGCTTCTGTTCCCTGGTAAAATGTCCGATGGTTATTTGTAAACTCAAACAGAAGTGTGGTCTTTTCTTCTGTATCGCCTGGGCTGATGGTATACCAGCAATCGTCTTAAAAAAATGTGGAAAAGGTTTCTGCACCAGATCCTAACTCCGTTTCTTTTGAATCTCTTAATAATAGTTCGGCATTTTTGTGGAGAGCGGTAGAAAGCACGTGTGCAACCTGTTCCCAAGAAAGGATGTTAGACTCTTCCTTCATAACTAGGACCTATATCTCTGCTTTTTGTTGTTTGAAAAGTAATGGAAAATGAAAAATAATTAATTTCAAAATATTGAAGCATCTAAAAAACAGAAGATTTTGCTAGCTTTTGACGGACAGTATGGATTCCGTCACAGAAGATCCACAGCTGATCTTCTTTCCTTTGTCTCACAACTGGTGCAAGTCCTCATGAAATATTTTTGGTAAATCCCAGATCGTTGCTCTTGACATTTCCAAAGCTTTCTGATCAGGTCTGGTATGATGGGCTTCTTAACAAACTTCCCTTTCTTACGGTCTTCCACCTAAGCTTGCTTCCTTGGCTTCCAGTTTCCTCTTCTAATCGACGTATATCAGTTATTGTAGATTGTCATTCTTCCAGTTTCTACCAATTAATGCTGGGGTGCTCCTAGGTCTCAGCACTAGTACCTTACTCTAATTTTCTGGCCATTAACGATCTTCTTCTTCCACAATCCCACTCAAAGTTTTGACAATGATAGTACCCTTCACTTTAACATTCAATATCTCAAACCAGTCAATAAGCCTATCGGAAACCAAGCGTGGGTTAATGCGGATGCCGCTCTCACAAGACCACAAAACCTGATTCTCGGATTGAAGCTAAAATCTTGTTTAGTTTAATACCTCCAAAAACACAGTCTTATTTGCTGTCGAAAAAGTCATTCGTTACATATGACTGGCTAAGTCTGCAGAACAAAGAGTCGTTTAATCTTGTTGGCGTTACTTTTAAGAATAACCGCAACTGGCATAAAGCATATTACATCCATAGCCTCACAGCTTCAAAAGCTTGGAGCCAGGAAAGTATTTCTTTCCAATCTGTATACTCTGTATGTTGCCCAAATCAGATCCTCTTTAGAATATTGTTCTTATATCTGAGGAATGGCGTCTCCTACAACACTTAGCATTCTGGACTCTATTCAAAGTAGAGGTATTCGTCTTAATAATGATCCCCCGCCTACAGAAAGGCTTCCTTCTCTTGCCCACCGTCGAGCTGTGGGGGATCTGTCGCTTTTCTGTAGGTATTTTTACGGTTTCTGCTCATAGGAGTTGGCCAGTATACTTCCTCCTTTGGCAGCTCCCAGCAGAGCAACATGTAGTGCAACTTTTATGTATCCTTTTACAGTTCAACTAGAGGGGTCTGAACTGCAGCTTTCGTTCCTTCATTCCTGCAGAGTGTTCAGATCATAAACCTGCTACCGCAAAAGTTTTTCTTCTTCTCCCAGTCTCCAAATATTATCCCGCCTGAACAAACTTTTCTCACTACAATTAAGACACCCACGGTACGTTAGTACTTAGGCCTCAGCCTTCGTGGACTGGCCAAAGATAAAAAAAAATGCAGTAAACCTCACTCCTGTATCTATTTTCTATACTTTACTGCTGATTTGTAAAAACTTTTGACGCTCTGGCTGCTGCAGTTGACGCCGCCAGTGAAGTTCTCGTAGTTGTTCAATTTATAAACTTGATATTGGCGTTCCTAACCTTAAATTAACATTTGACTGTCAGAGTCACTATTTGTCACTAAACGCTTTATATGATTTTAGTGGTTATTTATGTATTCTTTAATTATGTTTATTGCAAATATTTGTAAAATAAAGAAAATAAAGACCAAATAGGTGCTTAAGGATTACAATATGACATCTTTAAATTAAAAAAAAAAGTTATTTGCGGGTCTATAAAATTTAAGTTGGGTTTAGCGAACATTTGTTAGGTACACCTTTTTTTTATTAAAAATTTAATATTGCCTAAAAATGCATTAGAAATTTAAAATTAAATTAATGAACTTATATTTTATTAACAGTCATACTAAGGCTTCTATCATATATTTTGACATAATTTTTACAAAATATTATCTTTTTGTTTTCTATTCTTTAATAAGAAGTCTAATACTTTAACCTACTACATTAACGAATATTAAAAAAAAAAAGATGTAGGATGTTTTAACAATATTAGCATTTTTAATAAATTTTATATTACATACTTTTTAAAAATTTAATTTCTAAAACCATAGAATGCATCTTAAAGTTAGTTTACCTAAATTTTATTTAATACTTTTAAAAGTTTATTCCGAAATAAATCTAAATTGAAAATAGAAGGAACTGATGATACCTGAGGAAATGACAAAATTTAAATAGTTTGATTGAGCAAAATTTAGCATATTTTTATTTTTTAAATCAAGCATGCCTTGATACGAGCATTTTAACTTTATGAGTAGGTAAAGTAGTATTTGTAAGATATAAAAAAAGTTTATAAGAGTTGTTTAGAATGCAAAATTATGCCCGAATACTGAATTCTACAACCATAGCTCTACTTTGATTTTACGTTTTGTTTACTAATTAATTCTTTATTCACATATATTATAATAAGCAAATAATTTAAACGTAAAATCAAAGTAGGCCTATGGTTATGAAATTCGGTATTCGCATAATTTTTATCAGAACAAGTTTTTCTTATAAACTTTTAAATCTTGCCTAGAAATACTACTTTACCTACTCATAAAATTTAAAAATGCTTAGATCAAGGTATTGCTTGATTTTTAAAAATAAAAATATGCTAAATTTTATTTTAACTGCTAGGGCTGGATGCCAAACGGTCAAACTCAACTCCATTTTTTTATGTCATTCTTACGTGTATAAATTGCTCATCCTGGACACACTGTATGATAATTTATTACCTATTTATTGGTTAGAATATTTTGGAATAAGGCAACATAATTTTTAGTTGATTTAATATAATTCCATATAGTTATATCCGCCGACCACGGAAGAATGCCGTGGTCACTTTTAAGTGCTTCATTTGGTAATTGTCAAAATGAGACAGATTAGCAGCCTAAGTTTGAGTTGCGCCCGGCAAATAAAATACTTTTTGTAAATGAGGATAATCCCAAGATTTTTTGCAACGATTTTAAGTACAATATGAAAAAAAATTGATAACAATAAATCAAGTGTTTAGTTGGAGTAAGATATTTTATCAAATAACTTTTTTCAAACAAATATTATTTGAAAAACCTCTTCTATAATAAAATATATTTGATAATTGAGACATTTTAGTTTAAGCCAGGGGTCTCCAAACTTTCCAACCCTAGGGCCATACTGATTACTCCAGTAAGTTCTGAGGGCCAAACCATATTATCATTGTTGCCGGTGGTAAGAAGAAATAGTCCACTGATGAAAAAAGTCCGAAAGTACACAACGTTTAAAAAAGGCCGCAAATCGGACTAAAGTCCGCAAACGGTGCGCAACACTGCATATTATTAATTTTCCTGTCATTATCTGTAATTTAGATTAATGTAGAGTACGGTTTTCATGAGGAGTAACGTGACACGACATCTGGTGGACACAAGTGGAAATAGGTAGCACCTTCTATCAAAGCAAGCTGATGGCGCTACAGCACGTACAGAATAATCTCGTTGGTTCGAGAAAGTTCTGTGTCTTCCACTCACTCTAGATGGCAGTAATTGAATATATAAGAAGGCTAGTGCAAAGTGCAACCACAAGCTGCAGTTCCTCCTATGACACTGTTATGCTTAAATAAATATTGTATACCTCCTTAAAACAAAATGTGTATAGAAGTCAAGACATCTTTATAACAGTATTTTGATTTGAATTGTTGCTTTGTGTGTGAATTAGTAGTATGAAAAAGAAGCGAAAATTGATAGTGAATGCAGAAAAATTCAAAGATCAGTGGCACAATTCAGTATTTCAGAATTGAGTCCAGTAACAAGGCGCTTATGTTTGATTTGCAATGAAAGCATAAATGTTCTCAAAGAATATAACATTAAACGTCATTATGAAACAAAACATTTTCAAAATTACTCAAAATATACAGGAAGCTTTGACAGAAAATCTGAAGCTGCAGCGCTGATTGGAAACTCGTGGTAATCTTCATTTACAAAACTCAAAACTGAACAAGAGGCTGCAACTCGTGCCAGCTGTGTGGCTCTTGAAATTGCAAAACGTGGAAACCATTCACCGATGGAGAAATGATCAAAGAATGCATTTACAAACAACGCATGGCTGTGGAAGAAGATAACGGCGTTGATTTGACAAAACATGTGAACGAATTGAATTTGGGATTGTAAGAGAAACCAGCATCTTCCTGATTTATACACTAATATCAAATCATTCCGGAAGAAATTGAGACTGTTTCAATCACAACTACGAAGTGAAATGTTTTTCACATTTTAAAACATGTGAAAATAATTCCCAGCCACACTACTGAGCCTGAGTTTCATTTGATTGTGCAATCGAAACTTTGAGTGCTGAAGATAAATTTTGATACTCTGTTTTCGGACTTTGATGCCATATTGAGAATCAAATTGAGAGATTTTTCAGAATCCTTTGATAATGACATTGAAACTCTAGCCCCGAACTTCAAATGGAAATGATTGATCTACAATGCAGTGATATATCAAGAACAAATATCAAAACTATATCTTTGTTGGAATTTTATAAGAGTCTTCCACTGACACAATTTGATAATTTGCATAACTTGCTCGTGGTTCGTTTTCTGTTTTTGTACTACTTGTGTGAGAAAACCTTCAAAATGAAGTGATAATAAAAATGTTTACAGAGACTGAAATTAACTGATGAGCATTTTAAATCTTTTTTAATAATTAATACAAGTAAATTAGTCCACAACTACAAACTATTGTCATGAAAATCTCAGTTACATAACTTTCATTAGTATTCATATGTCATTATGTTTGTTATAAGTTATGTGATTATTTAAAATGTATAAAATGTTAGTTGGATTCATTTCTAATAATTTGTTAGTTATTATATACTGAAGTTAAATTTTCTGCAAGATAAGTACATGTCTTTTACCATTACAATTCTGTGCGGTTTTATCCAACTTACTTAAAAAAACAGGACATGTAATAAGCCTACAAGAATGTTATGAGTTAGTGGAGTTAGCCCACACCATATCAATGTAGATGTCATATTAATAATTATTCAACATAAAATTAGAATACTTCAGTAAAACTAAATCTCTAATTTGCTGTCAAAAACAAATGAGACTTGTTCTCTAAAAGGAGTTTTCACATGCTAGCCTCTGCGGGCCGGACAAAATCTGTCCAGTGGGCCGGATGTGGGCCCCTCGGGCCGTAGCTTGGAGACCCTGGTTTGGAAATAGTTGCTAGTTAAGATCTTTTTAATAAATGAAATTAGAAACAGTAGCGTCAAGAGAATCATAAATTTTTCATCTGGATTACCTAAAACTTTAAAGGTAAGGTGATGGATACTCATATTACGACTATCGAACAAACACAGCGACATAAGAAACTTACTGAGCCTCTAGCAATACGGGAAGAGAGAGAAGGCAATGCATTTAAATTCCTTGCTAATCTGCAAAAACCCAATCCCATGCATTTACGCTAAAACTTTTAAATCCGAAGGAAGCCTGCTGTTATGTCTAAAGTAATAACCGCTGGTTTTAAGACAAAGCAAGACTGGATTTTTTGAAAACGGGGTGCCATTAATTTCCTTTATAATCACTCCAAATGATAACCTTGTATTTTCTTTCAATGCACTAGTGACAGAGCAGTTAAGACCAAGACCAACAAAGACCGGCTAATCTTGGTCTTGGTCTCGGTAAGCTCTGGTCTTGGTCTTGGTGTCAAAAGAAGGTTCCTGGTCTCTATTCTATGCAAGAGCTTCTGGTTGGTCTTGATTTTTAGTAACACTAAACCAAAGCACCTTTGAATAAAAAAATATATCTTCTTTAATAATGTTGATGGAGACTATATTTCTTTGTCAAATTCTTGCAAAATATACCAGCTCTTAGTCTAAAACGTATACATTTAATTTATTTGATTAAGTTATATCAAATAAAGGAGTTTATTTATTTATAGCGCCAGGGCTATGGATTTAATTTTTTTGTCTAGTGGCTTATATATTTTTGCCAAATTCTAATATGACAATATTTTTGGGATAATGTGAACGAAAAATTTAGCAATAAAAATGTTAACTAATTAGTAATCATATAAAAATTTAATTAAACAAATTTAGCAAAAGTAAAACAGATACAGAAAATTAAATAATAAAAATACAAGCACTAGCATTTTATATATTTGTTAATATTAAAATGTTTATTAATTCTACCATTACATTTTTTCTTTAATTAATTGTAAATTTGCTGCCCATAATATTTGCTGCCCTTAGGCAGCCACTCAGCTTTGCGTAAACCCAATTCTGTATAAGTGCCAGGCTTCTTTGGTTAAATTAAGACACAACCTTTTTTTATACATTTAGTATAAACATTTAGACATAAATTATATAAATCCCTTCTAAAGAAGTATATAAATCAAAGCAAACACAAAAACTGTGAACATGTGAGCAGAAAAAAACTTTAATTTCAAGAACCTAGATGTGAAATTTTGTGAAAATAATTTGATGCAAACATGGTTTTTTGATTAAAAAAGTTATTTAAAAACTGTTAGTTTATATGACATTTTTATCTTCAAATTAGTTAAACATTTACTCGCACAAAAGGTTGGGTTGAAGAAATATCTTATAGACAATCTGCAGAGATACAAGGAGCTTAATAGTGACACAGCCTGATATCTCCGAAATCGTCCATGATAGCAAACCAAACGTACAAAAATTATAGAGATGTGAAAGGGCATAAATGCTAAATTATTTTCTATTCCAGAAATTCTCCACTGAACCATCGTAAAGATCAAAGAAACTCCTGATTTTTCTAGCTTTTCCCTAAAATAAAAATTTTATGGCGAAAAATCAATTTAGAAAAATGTGGCATTACAGGTGGATCAAAAATCTCCAAACCACATAGTGAACACTTAGCTCTCGTTCCACAACTGAAAAAGAAGTTGTAACCACTAGATTGTTTCAAAAGTAATGGATTAATTATAAATAGGCATTTGCCATGTAAATGTTAAATACTTTTTGAGACATAAATGGATTGCAAAATCACTCCAGCTCTAGACTAGAAGAAAGAAGTGAAAATAATATTTGAAAAACCATCTACATGGCACACATTGTTTCTAGGTAGATAACTAAAAAAACATTGAAATATAAAAGTAATTTTCAGCTTTATAACTTTTGCACTCTAGTTTTCTGAACATGTTTAAGATGGATGACCCCGGAATATCCCACCACATTGAGTCATCTAATTATTTTTTAGCATGCCAAATCTACTGGCCATCGTCATTAGAGAACCATGAAACTAAAAGATCGCATCAATTGAGAATTCCTTATTAAAGATCCTCACTATAAAATGACCGCCTCTTGGCCATGTGGACATATTTCATTTTCTTTTCGTCTGTATAAAATATCTCTGTATATTGAATATATAAATTAAATATAATAATATCAAATAAAAGCCGGCAGGCTGCGGCAGAGTCTTGTAGGGCCGGTCTTGGTCTTGTATGCAACTAAGACCTCCTCTAATTCCATCTTGTGCAAGTAGAAAGAAAAAGGGTCTTGTTCTTAGTCTTGGTCTTACTGTAAGACTACATTCAGGACTGCAAGACTGTAAAGACTGGTCTCGTTTCATCACTCAATGCAATGAAAACGCGCGAGCTTATTCTGCAGTAATTAACCACAACTGGCTCAAAAAAGCTGCATTGAGATTCCTTCATGATCCTTGACCTTACACCAGATTGGCCTATTATGTGATTTGATTTCCTAAAGGCTTTGGCAAAAATTGGCTGCTTAAACCTTTAATAGTAACATCGCTGGAAGTTTATGGATATAAAAGGAAAACTATATGTGGTAATATGATAATGAATTATATTCTTAATACTGTAGTGGGCAAAAGTTACCCAAATTTTAATTAGGTTTTTCAGTTGTCTGTTTTTATCATTAATGATTAAACCAATTAACTTTACAGACTTATATATTATAAAGTACAATATTTGAACTAAATAAGCAAAATTTTGAGAATTATAGAAGCCCCAAAATCCTCCTAATGGTTTTTGGGTAAGGGCAGTTATCTGCAATTACAAAACAAAACAAGTAATCCAAATATTCTAGGAATTTTTTTAGCAAAAATACATTTAGAAAGTCCTATAATATTTAAGAAAAAGAAATATGATATGAATATATGAAAAAACATTTCTAACAGATTAAACTCAAGATTCTTGAAAAAAATTATAAAGTAATAGAAAAGATTTAAAACTGGAACTTGAATAAATAATGTCTTGACTTTTAGATTATAAAATATAAACCCCTGTAAAACGATGCCTACAATATAAAATTCTTTTCTGTAATATGTAAAAAAACCTCTTCCGACTATACTTATGTCATATGTCATTATTTTAGCATCTTGATTCATTTAGAGATGTATTTATAATATTTTCAAGAAATGAGAGCCTTTTTGATACTGTTGGGAGCACTCTTGGCTTGAAAGACCTCTACAGAGATTTTATGATATAAAATATAATATGTATGAATGAAGGTAAGTATATAAAAGAAAATAAAATGGAACAATGTGTATATATTTTTTAATATAGTTGTTAATATTTTTGTTGGGCATTCTTCCTGATTTTATTTGCTGCCAATCAATATATAAAAAGAGTACAGATCGATGGCTGTAAGATCTGCGTTCTTTTTATTAATAGGTTTATTGAAACCTGGATTTTGATACTTAATATTTGGCTTTGAATTGATATAAAAAATTTCAAAGATATAGTAGCTTTTGAAAAACACCTCTGTAAGGGGCCGTCCGTTAGCCCACTCTCAGGTGCGTAGACCCGATCTACCATTTCTTTGCTAAATTCTACCACTGCTTTAAAATACACAATCCAGCGCAATCCACTTAAACTTACTTATTAATGCTTTATTTTAAACACATTTTTTTTTAAATAGCCTAATTAAATGTATTTTTTTCTACAAAATCTAAATTGGGATATTTAAATTTGCATTGCCATGGGATGCAGAAGTAATATTTTGACCTTTGTAAAAGGTTATTTCATAAAATATCTATTTTCAAAAGGCAAAAGAGGTGTTCTGAGAAACAATAGGAGGTGGTCCCAACTGAACAACAAACATGACTACTTCAGAACCAAACCAAAAGCCGGAACGCAGCTACCTCTTCGTCAGTAGTAGCGACAAACGCCTGACAACCCAATCAATAAAGCATAAGCATAATAAAAAAGGTGACAGCTTATAGTACTATAACTTTATTTTGTTATTTTTCCCTAATTCCAATAAAAATAAGATTTTGTTGAATATATCATTTAACAACTGATTAATTAATAAATAAGCAGCAATGGCGCATTCTACCAAAAATTATCTTGTTAGATTGCAAATTTTAAACTTGCAGCACCATTATAAAGTAGTCCCAAAATGTTATTATAATAATATATTATAAATTAATTTGTTATGTACTCACAAATACTTATAGAAAACTAGGAAAATCTTGGGTTATCAGTTCTTAAATTTTCAATAAACAAATAACAAAAATTACATTCCAAAAAATAACAGTAATAAATAAAAATATAAAAAATAAAACATGAAAATTTGTAGAATAAACGAAAAGATTCGATAATACTGATAAATTCTTTATACCTGAGATAACACAGGCAAAATAATATATTCTAAAAATTAATAAAAAACTCTAAACCATCATAGTCAGCTGATGAGATACTTCAGAAAACCGTCGCTTCGGGGCTTGATGAGATCATGCTTAGAAAGGTCTCTAGTAAACAAAGAACATTGAGTAAATATATGGTATTCATTATTCAAAATAGACCAAAATAAGAAAACATAGATATGGAACTCCTAGTCATTAATTAAAAACACAGGTGCCAGACAGTGTGCACAGAGTAAAGAATTTAAATTATTTTTTATAAATAAATAAATTATTATTTTTAGAAAAGTTGTGGGTTAAATATTCTCAAAATTGCTATTCAAACAATAAACAATGAAAAAAGATTAGTGCAGTTCTGAAACATTGCTGCCCAAATAGCCTGTGAATCATTCTTGGAAACATTCTCTAATCCTAAATAATGTTTGTAAATATCATGGTTGTAGTCTGTTCATGTAGAGATTGACTAAAGCTTCCACTAGCAATTCAGCTTCCTGCTCGTTACTCAAACCTCCTTTAAACATGATGCAAACAAATGCTGCTCGGTTACCTCCACCAAAAAGATTACTCTTGAAAAAGTTAAAGAATATAGTAAAATTGAGCCTTTAAAATAAGATATAAAATAAATAATATTAAAAATTTAATTTTAGGTTGTCCAATGGTTCTATATGTAAATTTTGAAGAATCAGAAACATTTTTCGTAACTGTGTTCTCTTTAAATTTTAAACTAAGAAAGGTGACTAAGGTAGCGCCTGGTATTTTTGAGGAGAAGGATCCTTTTAAGATTTGCATGTAATTTAATTTAAACAACGGTCCTCGCCAAACACATTTTTACAATCTTTTTGAGGGATCAAAGTGACATTTAATTCTCTTCAAGCTTCTAACGATATGATCCCAAAGAAAGAATGAACTCTTTTTATCAAAAACCCAGGCTGCTAATTTTTTTACAATTACAAACAATAGGCGTTTCTGCAACAAGGATGTGGGACTAAGCAAGAATTTTTTTACTTACATGTTGTAGTTAAGTGCCACATTATGTAAATATTGCTTCAAGAAAGAATCTTATTTAATATCAGTGAAGGCTTGGCCAAGCAAACATTTTTAAATGGTAACATATCTTACCTTATAATTTTCTTTTCAATACAGTGGAAAATAAGATGAACTGCAATTAAACAGTCAACCCAAAGTCAATACTTACAACCTAAATATTAGAATAGAAATCACACAAACATGCTTTCACAACAAACAACACATGTATTTTATATTGTACATATATAAATACCTACTCTCATTATTAGTAAATAGACGCTCTCTTATCTAGAAATTTTATAATACCTCAAGTTTAATACAGCTGTAAAACAGAATATAGGAGAAATGAGAGCAACATAATTTGAAGGAGGTGCTCTGGATCGATTTTAAGTCAGGTGCTCTATAATGTGAATATAAGAGAGGTGAGAAAGTTAAAGTTTTTATTTGTTTATTTTTAATACATTTTTCAAAGATTTACTCAGAAGGACCTGACTGGGCACAGAGATGAGGTGAGACAGCAACACACTTTCAGATGTCACATTATTTCTTGAAACAGCAAGTGTGGGGCCATGACGAATTTTCAAAAAGAATTTTACAAAAAATGTATTTTTGTTATTGACTTGGAAAAAATTATAGTTTTATAACACCATCAATCAATTATAAACAAAAACTCTTTCATTTTTGTCGTAAAACTTACCGTTTGGGAGAAATCGTTAATTAAAAATGTCTTAAAATTCTAAATTCTATCTTGAAAATTATTAAAAACCGTTTACTTTTATTCTGCCGCTGTGATTCTCTTTTGCTCTTGATGTTGTAAACATTATGACATCGACACACTATCACCTTGATTGGTGTTAAAACTTTTATTTTCAATTTTAAATATGATTTTCCTTCTAAAATATTTATTTTGGGTTTATTTTCTCTTATACAAAACTAGTAAACAAAAGCAATAACAATTAAATACAATACATACATAATTTATGCAAAAATGTTGAAATGACCACCTTCAGCCTCCAGGTAGCTTCTGCTCTTTCTTCTCATTGAATTACGGCAACCTTCTAAAAATTTCCATGTAGCCGGGTTAGTTTCACATCCGTCAATAATTCGATTTGAGTTCTTCTGGGTGTCAAGAATTGAAAAGGATAACTAATGTTTTTAGGTGTCCTCACAAAAAGAAAAATCTAGGCTGTTCAGGTCAGGCATCTGTGGGGAAAAAAAAAATAAATTGTGGTCCTCCACGGCCCATCCAATGAGATTTTGGGTGGGGCTCTATTTAAATGCTCACGAGCCATTATGCTAAAGTGGCAAAGTGGAGTGCCATCATGCATAAACCAAAGTTAAGCTGCTGTAACTGAAGAGGAACATTTTCAAGAAGCAAAGGTAACCAGCCTTGAGAAAATTACAATAATTTTGGTCCATAAGGGCGTCCTGGTAAAAAAAAAAAAATAATTCCAATTGAGTTGGTTTTGATAAGAATAAATGGATCCAAACGTTCAGTGAATTGTTTCTGGAAAATGTGTCTCTGTAATCGCATGTGAGGCTCTTAAATGCAAAGAATGATTATAAGTGAAATTGTTATTGTGTACTTTTGAAAATTTGTTTGGGTTCCGTAAAAATACAATATTTTGGCATCAAATGAGGATTTTCTGTTAATTTTGAGAAGCAACATCCAAGCAAATTGTAAGGTGTCATAATCTCTAGAAGCAATGCCTGAATCCTTTGTATGTGAAAAGGATATAACAAAGAATCTCTTAAAATCTCCATACCGTCTTGTAGTGATGTTTAATGCCATACCTATTTTCGCGTATTTGTGGTTGGATCCTCTTCGACTGCATGCAGGACAGCCTCCACTGCCGTGCTCTGAACTTCGTACGGGCCTTCCTCGGAAAATATTAGCTTTAAACTGCCAGATTCAGTCAGACGACGATGAATGTTTATAAATTGGTTCATCTGGGAGAGCGCGATTAGATACCTTCTTGATACAAAACGCCGCGCCTCCACAGCATTTTACTGACACCATAAAGGAAATGCATTTGTGTCATTTCCAAATTAGAATAATTTACCATTTTTTTTAACTAGCAAATGCACGCTTTAAGATCGAAGAGAAATAAAGATGAATAATACTCTCTTTTCAAGATGCAATTTGGGTACATAAGACATTTTAATTGTTCAGATTTCTCCAAATGGTAAGTTTTGATGGAAAAAATGAAAGAGGGATTTTTTGTTTAAGTAATTGATTGGTAATATTATAAAAAAAAAAACCATAATTTTCTTTCCCAAGTCAATGGCGGTATTTTTTGTAAAATTGTTTTGAAAATTCGTCATAGCTACGCCACTGGTTGCAAAAAATTAAATGAACAACTGAAAAGTGTGTTTTTATGCCATAATATCCCAGCTAAAATTCAGTTCAATATCTCAAACCGTCTTTGAAAAATGTATTAAAAAGTGAAAATAAAATAAAACTTTAACACCCTGTATTCATTAACTAAGCATTTGTGTTCAACAAAGCCATATAAACTTTCGACCTAAACTGATCCAGGAATGCCTCCTTCAAATTATGACATGTACCATTAAGTAACACCCTATATAGATATCTACTTATTCCCGGCAATGATATAATTGTCAAATGTCACTTTTTCCAGTATCCCCATAAGAAGTTGGCTAAAGTGTGTCTAATTTTTGACACTTTGTGGAATATTTCCAAGTTATTAATAGATAGAAGGATGGGGTTATGACACTGTGCTACTTTTTCACCAAACCAAGATTCTGGTGTCAAATTGTCAAAGTGTCGGTCTTAGTTTTTGCACTACAGGTGAAATGGAATTTACTTAGTCATAGCTTGTATCTGGTTGTGCGTTAACTTATCAAAAAGGCAAAAACTGCTCATTAGAGTTTTGACGTAGAGCCTCCGGTACCAATTTTTTTTTCAGAAAGTTTACTTAGAGATTAACCAACCTGTGTTTTTAATGAAAACACCTGTATATTTGATGCTTGTTTAATTTGTCTTATCTTTTAGCTTTTAAAAATATATAATAGTATGTATTTATTTTTAATACTAATAGAAATAACAACTATTTTCATGAATTTGGCATGTTTTCTATATTAGTTTTGTTTTACAGATCTCTAGAGAACATTTCAAGATAATGACAAGAGCCTATGTCATGTAACTTTAATATTTTTTTTTTTCTCGAGGGCTTAGTTTGTAGCAAGACTTATTTAAAAAATGGCTGAACGAAGATCTTATCAGAACTTTGAAAAGTATAATATGCTATTGTGCTACACACAGTCAAATGAAAATCCACATCTGGCAGCAGAACTGTATTTTAACAGGTGTAATTGGTGGCTTTAAATTCGTTAATATGTATTAGTGACTAATTAATTACTTCTTTACATGCCCAAATCATATAATAAAGAAAATAGAGAAAATGACGAGTTAAATGTTTTTGCTTCTGTAGAAGCAACCCTTGGTAGGGTTATTATGCAGAACTGGAAGCGTTAGCAATAAGTAGAGCTCAAACTACTTAAAAAAATAAATGTAAACCGTATAAAAACACACATTATTTAACATTTACACCCTGTAGACGTTGAATGTCAGAACTCTTGTAACTAGTATTTGGACACCAATTCCAGCCATTATTTTTGCCAGATCAGTAATATGATCTCGATGAGGTCATTTCCGGCAGTGCAGTGATGGTATTTTAATAGGCATAATTTAAAAACTGGCAACAATAAAATCCCCACATTATGCTTTAGCGTGAGCAGAGCAGGAAAGATTTGTGGTTTAGCGTGGGTATGTTTTATTTAGGCCCAAAAAACCTTTATAGGATTTATGAAGAAAGCCTTTCAGCTACTTAAATATATTGCAAGATGTTATTTCCGAGCTGTTGGATGATAACGTTCCGTTAGCATAATTAAATAATATTTACTTTCAGCAGGATGGCGCGCCTGCTCATATTGGAGTAATAGTACGCCCATTTCTAGAAAATATGTTTCCTCAACAATGGATAGGAACTAATGAACCTCTAAGTAGCCACCGCGATCGCCCGTTCTTTCAGTTCTAGACTTTTTTTGTGGATTATTTAAAAAATCTTGTTTATAAAAATAACCATCATACCCGGAAGAACTATGTGAAGCCATTACGCGTGCATTTCAAAATTTGCAGTGGGAGGCAGTAATATTATTAAATGCGCTACGAGGTATAACCAAAATGTGCCAGTTCTGTGTTAGGGCGAACGGTAGCCATTTTGAACAATTTCTCTAATTATTTGGTAACACCTAAGCCGAGAAGACAAAAAACTACCGAAATGTTTATTTTCTTATTTACTTTTTTATCATTAACCACCCCAATCACTTTGTATTCATTGGTACTATTATATTTATGTTTAGTTTATAAATAGATCCTATAAGCAAGGTAATTCTAATTTACAGTTATAAAGTGTTTGTGGAAAAAGAAAAACCAAATTTAATTAAATACTATGATGCAAGTAACTGTTATATTTATAAGTAGGTATGTATTATTTTGCTATTGTTTTATCCGCGTCAGGCATGGCCTATATTATTATTGATTAAGTAGGGTAAATTGTTGTTATTTCAGTTAGTCTTAAAATAAAAACTTATATTCAGATTTAATGACATAGACTCTTGTCATTGCCTTGAAATGTTTTCTTGTTTTCAGAGATCTATGCATAGCCTACTATACAAAACATGCCAAATTCATAAAAATAGTTGTTATTTCAGTTAGTTTTAAAAATAATTACATACTTTTATATATTTTTGAAAAGCTAAAGATAAGACAAATTAACTGACATTTAAATATACAGGGTGTTTTATTTAAAAAAACACAAGTTTAGTTAATATCTCCTAAAATAAACTTTCTAGAAAAAAAACTGAGTACGCCCCTGGACGCTACGTAAAAAAACTCTATTAAGAGCAGTTTATACCTTTTTGATAAGTTAAAGCACAACGGAGATACAAGTTATGCCTAAAAATGCAGGGATTTCAATTTCCCCCTGTAGTGCACAAACCATGACAAATTTGACACCGGAATCTTTCGTTTGGTCAAAAAGTAGCACAGTGTCGCGAAAACCCCATCCTTCTATCTTTGTTAATAACGGAAATATCCCACAAAAGTGTCGAAAATTGGACACCCTGTATGTACAAAATACATAATACACTTTAACATCACGAGATTAGTTTAATATTTAAATCCAATAAAAATAGTATATTATTGCTTAAAAAGGTGCTATTTTAAATGCGTTTAATTTATGATTTTTTTATCAAAAAATTTGACTTTTTTCAATTAAACAAAATAGACAAGCACACAAATCTATACTTGACATAATTGATCAAAATAACACATAAGAAACTCTTAAGTACATAACACACACAAAATTAAGTTCACAAAACCATCTTTCTGTTTAATATAAAGGTGTGTATCCATTTAGCGAGACTACCGCCAGTCGTGCTCGGCGTTCTAAACCTGGGTCGACAAATCTCATTGGTTCGACCACGGCACGATAACTAAAACGCCGCTGCCCGCGTCAGCCGCGCTAAACGGATATGCAGCTTAAGGCTTAACAATCCAACTCTTAGCCCAGTTGGTGGAGTAAATTTTACACTATGAGCACAAGTAATTAGCAAACTGGCTAATTTTTTTTATAAGTAGTTTAGAGTTTACTGACTGATATTAAAAAAAGTTCATAGGTCAATCGATTTCCTAAAGTTCAAAAAAAAAACAATCGATTTTTTTTTCAAGATTCTCAAATATTTCGGGCTGCGATGAAGATAGATAAAAAAAAATAAAAAATGCCGTCTTGTAGGGAAAGTTTTTTTTAAAAAAGATATTTTGCGTTTTTTTTAGAGTTATAGTTTGTCCGCAAAAAAATCGATAAGCCATTAAGCCATCTTGCGCTAACAAACAAGCCGTAGAATTTACGCTTTAAATTTAAAATCATAACATTCCACTCGATTACCTATTACATTATTAATGTAGGAATACTTCACTCTAAGAAATTGAAAGTAAAAAATTGAAAAAATCCCAAATTTTCATTTTTTTCAAAATTTCAAAAAAAATTTAAAAAATCACGAGAATATTTTTTTTTTAGTTTTTCATTTTTCTTGAGTTATACAATAATAAATATAAATTAAAAATCATTATTTATTTTATTTTTAATAAAATCAGTAGAAATTACATGTTAAAAATTTACAAATCATCTTCATTGTCGTTATCATTATCACAGTTTTCAGCATCAGACTCGTTAGAACCTGTCTCTGTTGTAAGTTGTGCAAAATTTTTGCATGTATCAGGATAAAAGTTGTTTTATTCGGTGCTCCATAAATATAACAAAAGCAAAAATAATATGCCATTTTCAAAAATAATTTTATAAGACTGTCTTGGCAATTTAAAACTTTTTATACCTTGTGCTAGCTTCTCATCTTTTGATTTTTTTCTATCGAACTTATGACAATTTCTTACCTGGGCCTTTTCTTACCTGTCCACCATGTATATTCTATTCTTTGATTATTCATCTATTTAGGATAGCAGTATCAAAATTTATTTTCAACTATGCTAAGTGTAAAAAATTAGAATATAAAAAATGCCATGTTCTTGTTATACACAAAAAATTACTATAATAAAAAAAAAATTTCAAACTGAATAAATTTATATTTACAGATTCTTAAAATGTACTAGTTTACCTACATTTAAAAAAACAATTTACCCGAATAAGTCGATTTTTCACAAACCAATATATTTATATCGCTATAATCTTTAGATTCTGAAAAATTTCAAAATTACGACAAGAGCTGTATTTTATAACGAGATAAAATTAGTGAGTGGAAATTTTTATTCGTGAACTCGGTCACCCAAATCACAATTTCCCGAATTAATTTTTTTTTCGAATTGTAATGATGTTTAAAAAAAATATTATCTAAACGCTCACTTTTCTATTTTAATACATATAGGCGCTTTTTTCTATACGATATTTTACTCAAAAGGGAAAATAAATCATACCATTAGAAAGCTGAGAGTTCCAACTTCAAAATAGTGTATTTTAAATTTTAATTCAATATCTCGTAAGTACGTGTCAGATTATAATGTAATACGCGCTACTCTAAAAAATAGCTCCGCAAGTGGCTGACCGGGCGTCTCGTGCGTAGCATGCATAAGTTATTAAATTATTTTTTTGCGGACAAACTATGACTTTGACAAAAAAAGTGCAGAATACCTTTTTGGTATAAAAAAACTTTCTCTACAAGATGGTATTTTTTTATTTTACATTATATTTATCCCATCCCAAAATATTCTGGGATTTTGAAGAAAAAAAATATTTTCGAAAATTTTTTTGACTAGGAAATCGATTGACCCATGAACTTTTTTTTATATCAACCAATATACTTTAAACTAATTATAAAAAAATTAGCCAGTTCGCTCATTACTTGTTCCTGTGGCCTTCACCAACTGGGCTATCTACTGGACATATTCCATTAAACTTCGTCTTGAACTTATTCTAAATTTTCATTTTTAGGGTTTATAGCTCTTGTTAAATAAGAAAACTGTGTATATAAGAAGAAAGTAACAAGTCTGGTCATAAGTCGTAACACAATTGGTCATAATAACACTTTTCGCAGTTATTTGTGAACATGTTAGAAGAATAAGCAGTCGCTATTTTTATTGACGTTGCCTAGCTATCTTGGACAATATTTTAGTAATTTTTAAGGTACCAACTTTGAAATATTTTGACAGTATATAATTAACTTGCGTTGATTAGAATATATTTATAAATAACAAAATAAAATCTTTTTATACTTAAGAATTTCGGAAGTAGTTAAAAAAGTTGTTTACACATTGCAGTACGTTGGTGAAACTTCTTCTTAGAACAAATTAAAGCAAAAAAAAGTAATCTCAGAAGGTGCCTCCTGATGGCTGTAAAATCTAAGCGTAACTATCAAAACTCTAAAACATCTGATTGCTTTGTTTTTATTTTGACGTTACGCTGTTAGGTTACGCCAAAAACTTGATTTCTACTTTTGCGTATTTTCGCATTGTTTGTTGTTAAAAATGTAAGTTGACCTTAGGTTTATCTTAGTGTAAATTACCCAACTCTGTATTCACACGTCGTCGTCGTGGTTGGGCACAGTAGGATCTTTTGGAACATGCGCTAGAGTTGCTGGTTATCGGCAACTCTTTTGGCTAGCGTATGGAACGGGATCCGAAGCTAAGATGAACACAAGGCTTAACTCAAGGTGTTAGCATACCGTGCTGATGAGTGTATGACATCCTGTGGCTTAAACAGTTGTCTCCAACGGTGCCTCTGAGATACAGAGCGGCCTCTCAGAGTATCTAGCCTTATTGCGGCAATGCGGGGCTCTGTGGTGGTGGACTGTTACTTCCCTAGCTTCAAACAGAAAGAGGACAGAACCGCTTTCATAGGAAAAAAGTGACAAAGGTGCGCTGACCGAAACGGATAGATCCGTTTCGAGAGGTGCCACTTAAGGTCACAAGCAGAAAAAGGAACGCCGAACGAAATGGGTGAATCCGTTTCGTAAGGTGCCCCTAAAGTCACCGGCGCCTGTTTCACGGGGAAGGGCTAATCCATCCCGAACAAACAGGTGCTTAGGAAGGGTTCCCTGAATCCAAACAGAAGGCGCACAAAACCGCCTTTATAGAAAAAATGGTTCCCTGGATTTAAAAAGAAAGCGGATAGGACCGTTTTATAGGGTAAGGCCGAGATGGGCCCCAGAAAGAACATCTGGTTCCTGTAACAAGGACCTGGTAGCTTCCCACGTCACAAGACCGGGAGAGGAGGGCATGACGGATCTAATCGTCTGCTCGTCATACTCTCCAGGAGACAAGGACACCAGAACACATCAGAACACAGTGTGCTCGTGTCCGGTAGCGAGATGTAAGAACTCTCTCCCAATCTGGTATCGGATTCATTAGAAGTCCGATCCTATTGGGAGAATAGACAATAGACCGAGCGGTCGCAGTGGAGGGCGTAAAAAGTACACTCACTTTAAAGCTACCTACCTACCTAGTGTAAATTATTGTTAGACTATTTAGTAAAATAAATTGGTAATTATAAAATAATCTTGAAATTAAAGCTTAGGTTTAACCATGTTTTACTCCAAAATTTGCGTTTGTTAAAGTCTGCTAAATAGAGCGTAATTACTTTTGCGTAGATGGTAATAAAATTATAACGCATACATAAAAGAAAAATAAATTAAAATATACTAAATTTTAAATAATTTATTATATACATTAATAATACAATGATTTATAACAGAGTACATAGTCCCACATATAGTTCGTTCATCGTTATGAACAAAAAGTAATACTTGCATCCGGGAATTTTATCTGTAAATAAGTCAACTCCTCTTTTCTACATGCTTCCAACGATTACCAGCACTTTTTTAATAAATAATTTACGTGATCAGCTTCTTTCTGGAACTTTTGAACCTCTTCTTTGGAAAATGGTTTGGACCTTCTCGGTTTCTGACCACTTGACATTCTGTTAAGAAATGGAATAACATGTGTATATTTACCAATGTCCACATTTTTATTAAAATAAATTGTAGTACGTATCAGTGAATAAATACTCCATAAAGTAGAAGGGACACATTTTAAAAATAGCTGGAACAGAAACGCCAAAGTTACTATTTCTGAAATATTTACTACCTTTTTTCTGTGCACCAAACACCAAACTTTTTGTAAGTTTTCTTATACAATTTCTTCGATTCGCGTACGTGAAGCTGCTACTGCTTCATTTTCTACATCGGAGTTTTCAGATTCGTCAAAATTATTCTTGTAATTATACATACTATTTTGCAACCTGTATCGAAAATAGCTATTTTACGCCGCCATTGCACTCGTAAGAAGGCACCTTAAAAATTTTCAATAAAGCTGCCTGCGAAGAAAAATTCAGTAAAAAAAATTACAAAAAAACTTCTATAACGTAAATATGTCTTCAGATTAAATAGTATTTTTTATTTTATCTTACAATAATATATCATTTAGTTATTGTATTACAATTTATTATTATTTACTAATAAGACCGAAAAAATATATATTTTACCAAAATCGCTTGGCAAAAAAAATAAAAGGTCGTAAGTGAGACATCTGATAATATTTAACATTACTTTCTTGGCCACTTGGTATAGCTTTAAGATGTTTCTGGTATACCCAAATAAACCAAATATAATTAAGATTTTAAATAAAAATTCAGTACGTTATATGATTTTTACATTCTACCAGACAAAAAAATTTTCATTCTAATAATAATCCATAACTCTTTTTTTAACAAATCGAAGAGATAAACAAGTTTTTTATTTATAACTGCAATTTACATGAAGAGTTTTAATATGACCATCAGATAATTAATTTTTTCTCGCCTGCTATCAAGATTGAGTGACAGCTTGACAAATAGCCTATTATGGGGCATTTTAAAGAGGTTCAAAATGAATAGTTCGTTCCGGTATAATGAAGTGATGTTTTGGACCACTACAATAGGGCAATTAATTTTAATTAAATTTTTTGTGTTTATTATATCCTAATAAATAACAATAGTCCAGTAACCAAAGGATTTCCACTTCGAATTTCTCAGAACTAAACTGATTGACTTGAAAATTTGAGAATAGTTGTAAGATGATATATATATATATATATATATATATATATATATATATATATATATATATATATATATATATATATATATATATATATATATATATATATATATATATGTTTTATATATATATATATATATATATATATATATATATATATATATATATATATATATATATATATATATATATATATATATATATATATATAATATATATATATATATATATATATATATATATATATATATATATATATATAAAATATATATATATATATATATATATATATATAATATATATATATATATATATATATATATATATATATATATATATATATATATATATATATATATATATATATATATATATATATATATATATATATATATATATATATATATATATATATATATATATTTTATATATATATATATATATATATATATATATATATATATATATATATATATATATATATATATATTATATATATATATATATATATATATATATATATATATATATATATATATATATATATATATATATATATAATATACAATATATTTTTGATTATTTCATTTTGGGACTTTTGTTCACATTTATTTTGAAATTAAAAGGTAATTTTTTAAATTTTTAAAATTTAAAAATAACCTTTTAATTTCAAAATAAATGTGAACCAACCAAACTAAGGCTCCATGGATAAACGCCGAGAGACACAGCACCCGAAAAGTTGAAGCGATGCCCGAAATCACCATTACGGAAGCAGATGTGCGGGCAACGGTGAAAAGGTTAAAGAACTGGACCTTGCCCGGACTTGATGGCATCCAAAACTATTGGTGGAAAGCCTTTCCGGAAACACATAGACCAATGGCAAACTTACTGCACAAAGCCATCCAAAACTCTGAATCCATACCAACGTACTTCACCCACGGCATCACACACATGCTGCCAAAAAAGGGAGACTTAAAGCAACCAAAGAACCACAGGCCTATTACATGCCTGCCCACAGCCTACAAAATACTTACCTTCATTGTGGCCTTCAAACTCAACCATCATCTTAAACGGCACAATATACTAGCGTGGGAACAAAATGGTTGCAAACAAAAAGCCAGGGGTTGCAAGGAACTATTGGTAATCGACTATGTAGTAACCAAACAGGCACAAAAACGTTTTAAATATCTTTCAATGGCCTGGATCGACTACCAAAAAGCCTTTGACTCTGTCCCTCATTCGTGGTTAATTGAAGTGCTGGAAAATACAAGGTCAATCAACAGACAATAAAGCTGCTTCAACGCCTTATGACAACATGGCGCACATCGCTTTTGGTGAGGGGAAAAGTAAACTTATACCAAACGAGAGAAATCCACATCCAACGGGGAATTTACCAGGGTGACTCGCTTAGCCTCGCTCTGGTTCTGTCTAGCATTAAATCCGCTAAGCAGCATGCTCCACCCGAAGGCATATTATACGCCATCGACGACCAAGCAAAACTTACGCACCTCTTTTACATGGACGACCTAAAACTGTATGCCAGGGGCCCGCAACAACTTGAGGAAGAACTCGAACTCGTTAGAAACTTTAGCGCAGACATAAAAATGTCATTCGGGTTGGAAAAATGCGGAGTCTTACATGTTAAAAGAGGAAAAATGGTAGGGGGAGAGCAGGTTACAGTGGCGGACGGAAACAAGATATACCCCCTAAGGCTGGCGAACACTTATAAGTACCTGGGTATACAACAGTCGTACGGGATCCGACAAAAAGAAAATAAAGAGCGAGCCCGGAAAGAGCTGATGAGAAGAACACATATAATTCTCAAGGCAGAACTCACAGCCAAAAATAGAATAGCAGCACTCAACACATGGGCCATACCAGCAATAACCTATACTTACATGGTCAAAAACGAATATGGAGGTAATGGACAGGTAAATGCGCGCCGCACTTAGGAAGCATGGCATGCCGCACCCCACATCAGCTGTTGAACGACTATACCTGCACCGAGCAGAAGGAGGACGGGGAATAGCCAGCTTGGAAGCCGCTATAATTAAAGAAAGAGACAACCTACAAAAATACTTTCTGGCAAATCAATATCCGCTATACAAACGTATAGTAGCATGGGATCGTGGATACACACCTCTCAAACTGCGGAACCGGAGCCTGAAATAGAAAAACAATTAGATCAGGTTAGAAATACATGGAAAAATAAGGCTTTGCATGGGAGATTTTACGAAAGCCTGCGCCTAGAGGAGGTGGACAGAGTAAATACCTACCTTACAGCTGGGTACCTCTTTCCACAAACAGAGGGAATGCTCTTCGCCATCCAAGACCAGGTTGTCCCAACCCGAACTCGTGCCCGTTTCATACTTAAACAAGAGGTCAAAACAACGAAATGCAGACTATGCAATACTGCGGAGGAAACTGTGCAGCACATCATGGCTGGATTTACGGCCATAGCAGGCACCAAATATCTCCAGAGGCACAACAATATGGGAAAAGTAGTGGACCAACTGCTATGTCTAAACGCTGGTCTTCTGGACCGTTTTACACCTCACCATAAATACGATCCATGGCCCATCCTGGAAAATGAAACCACTAAAATCTACTGGGACGTCACGATCATCACCGACAAACCCAACTGAGCACAATCGGCCAGATATGATGGTATGCAATAAGGCAGAGAAATCAGCCACCTTTATTGATTTTGCGGTGCCTCAGGACTACAACATGGCGAAGACATATGCAGAAAAGATGAGAATGAATATAGCAGAAGTATGAGCAGCTGGCGAGGGAAGTAAAGGAAATGTGATAGCTAGATAACGTTAGAATACTACCGATGATAATAAGTGTAAATGAGCTTCTCCACAAATATACAAGCAAGCATATTGCAGAACTGAACCTACCAGTAAACCATCCTTTGAATGCAAAAAACGGTAATACTTTTTGGGAAAGGTGGCAATAGTCCAACAAGTAGTCTCACCCTTTTGTACCAACGTGAACGCTCTTGGCATCCCCGCCCGGGCAAAAACACGAATAAACCCATCCCAAAGATGTGGAAAGAAAAAAAAAATATATATATATATATATATATATATATATATATATATATATATATATATATATATATATATATATATATATATATATATATATATATATATATATATATATATATATATATATATATATATATATATATATATATATATATATATATACATATAAGAGAACAAGTAACCAAATTTTTATGTGGCTTGAGATGGGCAAATCTTTTTAGCAAAAGTAATTTTAGTGTTTGGCATCTCGACGCATGGCCCCGAGATGATTTAATATGTTTGAGATTAGACGATGTGGAAGATAATGGGCGTTTCCTTGTCGTGTTCTTACGAGATGGAAAACTTACAGGTCAAGAAGTTTTTTCCATTACCAATGAAAAATTTCAAATTCAATCCCTACTTTACGGTAAATGTGGGTCTCTGCCCAAAAATGGAGAGTAGAAGATTATTTGTTGCATACCGAAACCAAAAATGTTACGCTCAACAAAAGTTTGGGCGCCAAATATCAGGGGATTCCAAAACTTATTGAAAAATACTTTTAAAAATAAAGAATCCGAAGAATATACGACATTTAAGGGGTTTTTCCTACCATGTTGGTAGAAAGGGGGGTGATTTGCTCACTTTCAAAAGACAAAGGAGAATGGGGTTTTTTTTCCAATGTAGAGAAATATATAGAGGAGTCCATAAAAGAAAAATTAAAGTATCCCAAGTTGTTTTAGGCCTTGTAACTTGGGAAAATACAAAATCTGTAACAGTCAATTAAGAGAACCAAAACATACACGAACATTTTGCCTTAACATCAACAAAAAATAAAAAAGGGGTTTTAGCTTTTCGATACGAAAATTTTACAATAAATATAACCAATAATCCTAAAGTTCCGTCCAAAATTAGTTTTCTTAGATTTAATAGCTTGATTTTTTGTTAAATTGTTTTACTGTTTTAAAAATAAAATAAATAATCGCAATTTTCTTTAAACCCTTTTTTGCGATGTTTTTTTTTTTATGTTGTTTTCAGGGTACCTAAATAATAAAAAAAATGTTCATTACACGTTCCCGAAATGGATTTTTTCCCTTCTTGCATGACTTCCGTGTGAGGGGAGCCGAACACAGGAATTGGTCACGCGCGCACGGAAAAATCGTCATTTCCGTACCGGTAATCAAATATACTATTCTACGATTCAAACCCAGTAGTGTCAATCGCCATTATAATAGTACCGAAAGTTTTCCCTATTTAAGCTAAAAAAAGTAACATGTTATTGCTTTAAGTTGTGTAGTATATTATCATAAAATGTAAAATCAAATTTTTCAAAATTTATTAAAACATGCATTAAATAAGCACGTAAGTACTTTAGAAAAGTTTTGACAGAACCAATTAAAGCATATTATTAAAAATATAAATTGCTGTAGCTTCTCCAATTACACAAAAAATATTTAAATTAAATTTTTAGAAAATCCTAATTGCTATAAATCTTTAATTTTTAAATTAAAAAAATATTTCCAAAAAACGCAAAGCAGTTTATTAACAGTTTTTTTACTGTAGAATATTTTATTTACATATAAATTCAGTTAAATAAACTTTAACAAATTATATTTAGTATTCACTAAAAACGTTTAGAATTTAAAGTAGACATAATTAACATGCATATTAAATCTTACCTTTCAGTTGTGTTTTAGTTGTATATTTTCATAAATTAAATAGCATAAATAACGTTTTAATGAATAAAAATTAACAGCTATGCTGTTAGCTTTTATTCATTAATACGTTACTAAATAATAAAGTGGTTCTTTTCTTTATTTTAGCACACTTTTTTTGTTATATTTATAAGTTTATAAATACAAAAAAAACAGTTTATTTTTTATTATTTCTTTTTAATTTAAACTCTTAGCTGTTGGCTGCAATTTAAAAAACTTACATGAAATTATTCTTAAGCCAGTAAAGTCAGTATTGTCTTGAAACCTGTGAAAAATGTATTGTTAATTTTCTAATACATAAATAAATACCGAATTACCACAAAATTACTTTTAGGCTGATTTTTTTATTTTTGTTAAATGTGGACTTCAGATATTTATTTTTTTATATTATATTAACATACTTTTTTATAAGAATTGTGACAAAATATACAAAATAGCACATTGTGTGACACTCTACTATATGACACTTTATTGAGACCTCTACCATATGGGTCATCTCACCGAAAGACCCTGAAGCCTGCAATTTATAGGAGACTTCTCGTACGCAGTATAAATCACATTATCAACCTCCTTTATTTGGTACAGACGTACCACCCACATGGGGTAGCCTAATACCAGCCTTCAAACCCACACTCCGAACTGTCAACCCATAGACTCCCGGACTCTCGGCACTGTTACCTATTCTTGCTTTAAATATCTTAATTGTCATTTAAAACTTGTCGTAATGTACGTGAGTTCTTGACCCATCTTCCATAGGTGACTGTAAAACGAAATAACCAAACCTTGACCATTTAATGTTAACATTAATGATATGATCTCTTAATTATATGCATTTTGGTAAAGTTTATAAAGTGTAGTTTTAATATTATCGTACTAAAAGCTATTTTCCCACACTTCACATTATTTAAAAATGTATCATATTAGGAGAGGACATGTAAAAACAGGTTAGTTTTATTGGCCATCTTTGAAATATTATTCTCGTGTCTGGAAACTGGCGTCTCCCACAACTCTTAGAAGAGCTGATTATCTCATTAATGACCGTACGCTTATGGGAAAGCTTCCTTCTCTTGCCACCGATGGGCTGTAGGGCATGGTTTTTTTTCAGGTATTTTTACAGCTTCTGCTTTAAGAAATTAGCGAGCATAATTCCTCCTTTGACAGCTATCAAGGAAGCAACACGTGTGCCACTCTTATGTATCCCTTTAAAATCCAATTTAATAGGCTCCGAACTTCCTACTTTGTTCTTTTTATCATCCCTAGAATGTCCTGACTGTGAAAGATAGGCAAAGGTTTTTTCATTTCCTTCAAACCCCAAAAAATATTTAAGTCCCGTATTAATAAACAGCTTCTTACTACACTTAGACACTCACGGTACGTTAGTACTTAGGTTTTAAGCCTTCGTGGACTGTCCCAAGATAAAAAAAAATAATTTAAATATAAATTTTTATTACATAAATGACAATTTTTTTAAAGGTTTTGTGTAAAAACGAGCCTAAGCCACGATGCTCTGAATTTAACCCTATAAAAACAATATTTATGTTACATTTAAAGCAATTTTGTTAATTACTAAAGAAACATAAAAATAAGCTTAATTTTCATGTTACAAATTTTCAAAACCAATAAACTCAATAAGTATAGCTAAAAACACCAACTCCACCTATTTTGCTAACATTAACATTTTCATTTACTTCTAGTTTCCCTGTTACTTTCCTGCTTTTCCAGGAAAATTTTTTCTCTAATGAGGGTAAAATCGACGATTAAGAAAGGAATGGATGTTCTAATGTGTGTAGTCGGTAATAGACCTCAAATTAAAGTAAAGTTTTTTAAGGAGTTTACAATAAAATGTTCTAATATAAGTTTTCAAATGAATGTTTAAGTTGTTTAATTGAATGATGCTTAAACTTTGTATTTGGGTTTTTGCAGGTGCTGGACGACCCCTACCGTTAGTTTCCTACAATTTCTTGAGTCTATTTAATTTTTTTTTAGCAAATTTGTTCAAACTCTAAATTTATCAACCAGAAACTAGAACACATAGGTTAAGGAAATGACACATGTATTATGGCTAAAATATTTTAAATAGTTCAAAAAAAGGCAATACACACACCATATCGGTAAAAAAACAATGAATGTAGATGTTAGATGTACAAGATGGCAGGTATGTTTTTGCTCATTTATGCTCTATACAAAAAATAAGAAATGTAGGTTTTTGCATGGACTTCGGGACTTGCTTGGATGTCTTTTACGACCTTTAAATTCGGCTAGATAAAACTATGTTGTGATGAAACAGCATGCAAAATTTCGTTAAAATCCGTTCAATAGTTTTTGCACAATAATTTTTTAATCCAATTTTGTTTAAAGAAATTGACAATTTTGCAAAAAGAGTCCAGAATATTAAACCTAGAATAGTTATTTACGTTATAACTTTGGTAGATTATTGGTTACAGTACGAGTTAGATATTAATGTATTTTGTTTTATACTGTAAGTCCGTTCTGTAACAATATTTGATTTTAAATATCAAAAAAAAAAAAATCATATTATATTCTGAACATCGCATCACTTTTTCCTGTGACAACAGTCGATAACTCGAAAAAAATGTCATGTTAGCATATTTTTAAAAGTCTGATTTGATTGATAATAATAATAAAACAGTCCGGTAAGTGTTGCTTAGCAACACTTAGCGGCTCTGATATTGTAATGAGTAACCTTCCGGACTTAAATTGATAATGTAATTGAAAGTCTACGGGAGAGTGTGAAACCAATCAAGCAGGTTTTTTGGGAACTTTTTCCTGCAAAAACATTTATATAAACTAAAAAATCACAAGCTCAAAAACACTATATCTTTTTTAAACTACTTGGTAATAAACAATATAACAGCTCCCGAAAGGTCACTACCGGTGGAAGTTGAAGCTATAAAACACAAATCAACTAAAGCTACCACCGGGCTTCATCCCGCCCCCGCCCAGTTTCTACTAGCCGGCTTTCTCTCCTCCAAAACCTGAAAAGGTACAAGGAGGAGCGCAAAGAATGCATTTATATGTATTATATGTAGTTTTTAAGTTGAAATTGTAAATTAGATTATTATAAATAAAGCATTGTGAAATTGGAAATTGGAATTGGAGAGTGTGAAATAAATTTGTTTTCGATTTCACGTATACTAGAGATCTTAAGCGTTTAAACGTTTTTTAAAAGTTAAAACCAGATCATTTGTGTGCCCTCAGAAATCGTTTAAAATTACCAACAATTACTGAGGGCAATGATTTTTTAAGCAATTTTTGTGTAAATAAATAAACAAGGCATATTTCTTGCTCTAAAAGTATTCTATTTTCAGTATTTTTTTCATTAAAAATTTGTGGAGCTAGTCAATTTATTTATTAGCAAAATTGTTGCCATAACTTTAAACAATTGCTGAGGAAGTCCAAATGATTCTGTTTTTATTTTTAATTATATTTTTCCAATTTTTTTTGCTAATACAAAACACATTTTATTAAGAAAATTGTATAGATAAAATCTGACCAAAAACATAAACGTTAAAATGACAATCATGTCGCATTTTTCATTATATTTTTCCAAAAATAAAATATAACAGAAAAGTTAAACATAATCAAATTTGAGTTTCATCCAAAACAAAAAAAATATCTATAATGATAGCCCTTTTCTCATTTTGACAAAATTTAAATACATAAAAGAATACTATTTTTAAATTATATGACCCCAGATGCTTAAAAAATAATATACACCGATTATATTGAAATTTTTCCTTTTGATTCTTTTTAACTCCTCTCTTTACCCCCTGGATGTCCGGACACCAAATAATTTGTAATTTATCCCATTTCGATCGTAACGAAAAAAATTTAACCTATTAAAATATCACATAAAATATCTACCTTTCTCTCTCTTAACGCAATGTCTCAAAAACCATAAGTCTCTTACTCTTCTTAAATATCAGTTATATAAAAAATAAATATCTAAATCTATTTAGGAAAACTGGTGGCACAGAGAGACTTATAGAAAGACAACATATTTTTCGTGTAAACTAAGGACCTTGAAACGTGCAGATCTACAAAAACTTTAAAGTTATTTTTTTTCTTGATAACAATACTTTCCTATAGTGGGAAAAGTAAAAAGCAAGTAGTTATTTTTTCTAATGACCCAGATATATCATACTTTACGTGCATTATAAATTTCACGCGAAAAGCTCAACTTACTACCGCAGTCTTAAAAGGTGTCTTTTTTACCATCTTGGAAAATGATTATTAAAGCACGTTCTGGTAAAAGCATAGCACTGGAAATTTAAATTAAAGACAAAAATAAAAATGCTGGAATAAATTTTCCTTAAAGTTTTAATGGGTATACGGAGCGACCAGAATATTAAAATTAATCGGATTTTGTACTTTTTGTAATATAAAATAAAGTGTAAATAGATTTTATTAATTTTGGAAAAGTAAAGTTATGTGTTAGTTTGATAAGAATTTAAATCTCTGTAACGTAACATGTATAGTTTGGCGTCGGTAAGGGAAAGTTGTAAATCAAACATGGCTTACTCCATTCATAAAATGCCCTGCGCCGTACTATTTTTCTAAAAGTTCAGGAATATTTTATAATTTGTTTAAATAAAATAATGTATACAATATACATCTATGTTTTATTTTAAAATTTATTTTTAATAAATAATATATTTTAAATGTATGGTCGTCATCAAAAATTAAGGCAAGACAGGCTAGCATCGAAGCGAGAAATCAGTATAATCTATTAACAATCGAAATAAAAAGATAAAGTTGTTCTTGCTCAAATGGCAGTAAACCTTTCTGGTCCTTTGCGAAAAATATTAGTCAGAACTTTTGCACAAATTCTTTTCCACCCTAATCTCTGAAGATGGAATTGTCTCTACCTCCAAAGGAAAAGCCGAACTATTTTCCAAACAATTTGCTGCTAATTCTAGCTTGATCCTCCTATTAATCTTCCCCTTCAACAGTTGTCCCTGTTTCTCATAAAATGTCCGATATAATTTTTAAAGTCAAACAGATCAAGCGTATTCTTTCTTCTCTTAATACTAAAAAATCGTCTGGGCTGGATGGCATACCAGCAATCGTCTTAAAAAATGTGCTCCCGAGCTTGCACCCATCTTAACTCGCCTCTTTCGAATCTCTTACGACACGGGCATTTTCCCGGAGAGTTGGAAAGCTGCACGTGTGCAACCTGTCCCCAAAAAAGGATCCAAAAGTCTCCCTTCCAACTAGAGACCTATATCTCTTCTTTCAGTTGTTGGCAAAGTAATGGAAAAATTCATTAATTCCCAAATCTTAAAGTATCTGGCAAAACATAAGATCTTACATGATAGACAATATGGATTCCGTCACAGTAGATCCACAGCTGATCTTCTTTCCTTTGTCTCACACAACTGGAACAAGTCCCTTGAGTTTCTTGGTGAATCCCAGATCGTTGCTCTTGACATATTCAAAGCTTTCGATCAGGTCTGGCATGATGGGCTTCTTAACAAACTTCCTTCTTACGGTCTTCCACCTAAGCTTTGCTATTGGCTTTCCAGTTTCCTTTCTAATCGACGTATATCAGTTAGTGTAGATGGTCATTCCTCCAGCTCCTACCAAATTAATGCTGGGGTGCCCCAGGGCTCAGTGCCTGCATCCACGCTGTTTCTTCTACACATTAACGATCTTCTCTCTTCCACAATCAATTCCATTCATAGTTTTGCTGAGGATAGTAGTGTCAAGACTATGGAACCTGCTGCCCGCAGAAGTTTTTCCTTCTCCTCCCAATCTCCAAAAATTTTAGTCCTGTGTGAACGAACTCACCACACTGAAGACACCCACGGTACGTTAGTACTTAGGCATCAGCCTTCGTGGACTGTCCCAAGATAAAAAAAGGACCATCAGTAACAATTTCACAAAATATTTCTGGGAAAGTCAAAAAAGCAGAAAACCTTTATAAACTTATTAATTTTTTTAACAGTCTACCTCTAAGGTAGACGGTCTTTTTAATTTTTGCTAATATTTTGCAATGAGAAAATTAAAACAATTTTGAAAACGTCATCTTACGTTCCCTGTATTATTATAATTGCGATGCCTCAAAATTTTAAGCAATTTTCATTTACTTAGTTATGTTTGATTAATATCAAAGAACTTTCTAAAAAAAATACTTACTAAGGCATACGCTTAAGTTTAAGCGGTAAAGCTATATGCTTTATTCTGTGTATAACAGTGTCTAGATCTGAAATAAAAGCGTATTGCTCAGTCTTTATTTAGTATAAGCGGGTTTCCTAATCATTGGGAATTGCCCGCTTCATTTGTTACTTTCTAACAGCTTAATGAAAACAATACTTTTTTATATTTTTTAAAAAAAAGGTATGAAAACTGATAAAGACCCTCTTCGTAAAAAGTGTTGCAAACAGATAACTTGTCTACTCCAGTTGCCGCAGCAACGTGTGCTTATTTCCGGATTTTCAGCTACGCGGACCAGAATTTCCTCTTCTTGTTCGGGAACAATAGTCTTCAGGCGCCCTGTGAAACTCCGTTTAGGACAAAAAGTACCTGTTTTTGTGAATCGGCCGTAAAATTTTTTGAACATCTTTAAACCAGGTTGTGCTTGATTCGGATAGAGTTCCGAATATCGTCTCTGGGCTCCTCGTCCATAAAAAATTTCTGCGCGTATACACACAACATACCTATGTGTGTCGGTATTATTAGTTAACTTACGATAAAATAAAAATTAAACATTATCTGACAAAGCTATCTTACCATTATCAACAAAAAAAATGCGGTTTCATAGCAATTGCATCTCTATTACGTTGATTTGTTTTTTTTATAGCTTATCTTAAAAATATATATTTACAAATCCAAAATAATTACATGGAAAGGGTGCACTAAATAATTACATCAAAAAAATAATCGTTCGTTCTCAAAACACCATTTAATTGCAAAATTTTGTAAAAAAAACCTTATTTTGCACATAATTATTAAAGAAAAACAAAAACGAATTTTTAATTTTAACACCCTGTATCTTAGTTAATATCAACTTTTGGTATAGACAAATATGATTAAATTCCAAGTAGGGAGTCATTTTTCCATGTACCATTAATTAGCAGACACCCAGTATATCTTTTAATATATTTTTTTTGGAATGCCCTGTATAACTAAAAGTTACTGTGAAAGATAATAGACCAAAAATTCTACAATTTCCACACAATCTGTATACAAGGTAGGAAAACAAAAACTTATGTAAGATCACACAACACCGAACTTACAAATTTAACAAAACACTTAAAAGTAAAGATAAAACCCCGTCTTCCGACAATGAATATTTCAATATTCGATATTCCAAGAAAGGAAGCAAAAATTTGGCAAACACTTCCAAATACGCCTCAATTTACCCCACAAGTAACAAAACATGTGACAAACTCCACCAATTAGGTTCTTCTAGGACGCAAGTGGACATGCCTTTTGTTTGATGTTGCCTTTTTAGCCAAAGTTGATAAGATCTTTGGAAAATAATTACCTATTATAATATTTATTAGTAAAACAAAATAGTTATTAAATAAAAATGAAACTATATTACAACCACATTAAATTTTTAGCTTTTTCCAATATTATATTTTGTTATTGTAAAAAAAAATGATTTTAAAATTAAAATAACCACTTGACCAGTAATATTGCTTTCTTGTAGTTAAAATTGGCACACACACATACTTTGTTTGAAATACTTGGAATTCTTTTCGGTGTTACAGATAAATTTGTCAGACAATATTCTAATGTGTTTCGATCATTACAGGCAATTTTTGATTAGTAGTACGTCGCACAGTGGGACAAAGCGACACTGTGCTACTTAAATTACTCTACAGCTTATATGGTTTATCCGTTTAAGCTTATTTTTTTTCAAATTCTCGTCTTGAATTTGCCTATTAATTTCTCTTTTTGGGTTTTTGATTTAAGTTTTTTATCTCAGAAATTTTTTTATCAAACCTTGATTTTTTATTACGAATTTTCGCGCAAAAATGATCATACTTTAGTATTGGCGAACAGTTTTTTGCTCAAAATCTTTATTTTGATAAGCCCCAAAAGACTGTCTGTGTGAAAATGAGGGGTAACATTTTTCTCATATTCCTCAATTTCCACAAAAGGCCATAATATTTCGAAATTTTTTATGCAAAAGGGACTTTTACTATAAAAGGTGCACGAAAAATTTTATTCAGAATCATTTAAGAAATAATAATAATCTTTTTCAGAATTTTCGGATACATTTTCGGACCTCTGAAAAAATGGCAGAATAAAAAATTTTGAGACTTATATAAAAATTCTGAAAAAAATTACCCATATTCCTGAATGGCACTGAATATGTTTTGTAAAAATAATCTTTAGTTCTGTAGAAGCTACCATTTTTGACATAAAGGGTATTTATTAATACATATTGACGATATTTTACCGAAAAATGTTCATCATTGGAAAAAAAAATTATTGATCAGAAAGTTTTTGGGATCTCCAAATCTAGAAAAATGTTATTATACTTTTTGCATAAGTCTTAACATTTTTAAATCAGCCAGTTTTTCAGAGATCCAAAAATGTGTTTAAAAAATCTGAAAAAGATTATCCTTATTCTTTGAATGACTCTTTAACAATTTTTATTGAATCAAATTTTTCCTGCACCTTTTGCGTGAAAAATTTCGGAAAATCATGGTCGTTTGTGGAAATAACAAAAACGGAATCTTATTCTTACGCAAATAGTCTTTTGAAGCTTATCAAAAAGAAGAATTTTAGCAAAAATTGTATGCCAAAATCTAATCTTGCATGTATGTATCATCATTTTTGCGTCAAAATACGTTTTTTTATAAAAATTAAAGTGTGGAGACAAATTAAATTTCTGGAAAATAAAAACCCAATTCAAAAATTCAAAAAGAGGAATTAATAAATAAATTTAAGACAAGCACTTTTAAAAAAGCTTAAATGATCAAACTATATGAGGTGTAGAGTAGTTTGAGTGGCACAGTGACGCTTTGTCCCACTGTGCGTCGGTGGCGGCTGGCCCATAAGGGCGTGTAAGACAAATGTAAAACGAATATTTTTTAAATAATCAGTGAATCAAAAAAATATATATATAAAAATTTAAATTTTACCATTATTTATTTTCCCTTGCCAGTTGTCTGATACCCAGTCTAAGTCGAACGTCGAATTTACCAGGCGAATATTTCCTTATGACGAATTGGCTGTATCGACGCGGAAATTATTTGCACTGGGGACCGTCCGACATAAAACTCGTACACGCTGGCTGCCATATACTCCCACCGATACATGTAAAAGGGGCTCTTTATAATAAGGGAATTAACATTTTCCGAGAGAGGGCCGAAATATTTTAACCGCTGTCCCTTTGGCCAGTAAGATTTTTAAATTTGGTTTTGCATTATCCGGTTAAAAAAGTCGTAAACTATGAGAAGTGTACACCAAATAAATTTCATTGGTTTAAAAAGTCGAATATGTTACAGCAACAAAAATGAATGAAAAAAGCGTAAACTTTTTTTTGTTGATAATATTATTTTTTTGTAAAAATTGCGATGTTGCATATTACACCGGTTTTTTTAAATCAGAATATGGCAACGCGATGGACTTGTTGTTTTGGCTAATCAACAAAAGATCATAATAAGTTTAATGCAAAAGGACCATTGTACCTAATGGTTATGAATTTTTGTAAAAAAAGGACTTAAAAAGAAAGAGATTAAGCAATAAAGGCCTTTGCCACGGCTTTTCGTCAGAAACAGGGAACTTAAGCAACGCTGGACATGGCCAATAACTAAATGGATGACCGCCACTGAACACCGTGTGTTCTTGACTGGGGTTTGAAAGCCACAATGTTAATGTGGGTAGTTTGAAGGTCGTATTTGTTTGTAATGAGCATAGTGGCACACCGCGTTGTCTAAAATATGCCGTGAAATACAGTATTTGCATATTTCGGTACTTGGAAAACGTTGACGCAACTGGGAAAAATGGGTTAAACGCAGGTACTTACGGTACCTAGTACTCTGATTTCCTACAAGCCTCCGCGGACTATTAAATTTTTTAAAAAATAGTACATGGTCATAAAGTTCCAAAAAACAACTTTTTTAAACGATATTACCTTAAATTTGATTAAAAATGAAACTTCTTGTTTCTTTAAATAAAATGTGTGTTGCGGACTTTAGGTGACACTTCATGATAACTTGCTTTAGCTAGACCCACATTTATTTCCCAGCGATTTGTTGCTTTTTTTTCTACGGCTAACTATGTTAGTTTTTAACGACATTAAGTATTTATTTCTTAAATTTAATTTAATTTCTGGAACACCGTCAAATTTTTAAAATTTTATATGTCTAATCTATAAACCATAATATTAAGTTATTTAAGGTTGAAAACCAAGACCAGATTTATAAGAAGGAAACGTATTAAGCAGAAATGTGTAAATATTTTTAACATATTCTATTTTTAATACACTGCGCACCAAAATTAACGCATAATTTTAAAAATCGTGGTAAATCAAATAATTTTATTGTTTCGATTTTTGTGATAATATATATTTCTTACCTTCGGTATATTGTAAAGAATTATCGGTTAAATTGCAAAAACGCTGATGTTGTTACTATTTTTCGCAAGCAAATTGAAAACATGGTAGCAATTCTTCATTTTAATTCCAATTAGGTTTGGTTTGAATACGTTTTGCTGAAACGTCAATAAAGTTTTCAAGTTTATTAAGTGTTTTTCCTTAAAATAAACCACCAGCAGCAAGAAAATTAAAATTTGTCAAAATCTGACTGTACTAGAATCGTTACTCTTCGCGAAGAAGAATACACTCAAGTTGAACTCGCTGAACGGTTTAATATCACTCAGCCAACCATTTCAAAAGTTTTAACACGTTGTTGCTGTAACTGGCAGTAACTCAAGAAAGGCCGTAGAAGAGTTACCATTCCTGATCAAGACCGGTTTTTGAGACTTTCTACACTGAGACAAAGGTTTGGTACCAGTACCTACTTTTCTACAAAACGAATTTTTGGATTGTTATAATTTTAGAATCAGCCAAAATACGATAAGGAGAAGACTTGCCGCAGACAACCTGCGAAGGGCACCTACTGGCCCATTATTGACCAGAGAGCATAGAAGGCAAAGATTGCATTCTGCTCGTGAACATGTTATTTGAATAATAAAGATTGGAGAAGAATATTTTTCACCGATGAATGGTACTCTCTTTTTTTCTAATGACAGGCGGAACAGAGTTACAGAAGGCCTGGGGAACGCTACTCACAGTGTAATATTGTAGGATCTGCACAGTATGGTGGCGGCTCATTAATGGTGTGGGGTGGGATTAATTTGGAGGCTCATACGGCGTTAGTTCGGATAGATCGGGGGCGGCTTACCACACAAAAAAACGTTACAGACATTTTAGAAGAGAATGTCTTGCCATTTGCACCATTTGTTGGGAGAACTTCATGCTTATGCAAGATAATGCCAGGCCATACATTGCAAGAATTGTGCAGCAATATCGTCAGGAGGTTGGGATTCCTGCTATGGTTTGGCCTGCGAGAAGTTCCGACCTCAACCCAATAGAAAAGGTTTGGAACATCGTAAGGAGACGACTACGACCACTACCGAACCCACCAAACACATTAGATCAACTGTTTTTGCGATTGGTTAAAATTTGGGATCAAATTGATTAAGAACAAATAAGAACGGTAATTTTTAGTTTAAGAGATCATTGTCAAATGGTAATTAATGCCAGAGGAGGCAATTCTCGATATTGGTTTAATTTTCTTGAACTTTGAAAAATTTTAATTTCGTTATTTCTTTATGATGTCAGTTTGTTTTATTTCAATACATTTTTAGTAACAAAAAAAACGTTTATTATTTAAGATGTTCTAAAACCAATCTTTAAGAACAAAATAAAAATCAAAAATTTTTGCAATGCGACTGAAATTATTATTTTAAAATTATGCGTTAATTTTGGTGCGCAGTGTATATAAAGTCAAAAGTATTTGATTACATGCAGTATTTATTAAAGGTACAGAAAAAACTAACACAATTTTATTTCGGGCGATTTCAATCAACATACTTTTTAATAAACCAAAGATAAAATCTTGTCTATTAATAGTGGAGACCTATTTTATACCTAAGGTGCTAGTTTGCTACTTAATTTGCTATTTCATTACCTGTTATACTTACTTGTAACTTGGTGTATCTTGCCTTGTACAAGCAGGTTGGTAAACATCAGTAAACAACATCGAATATTGCGTTTGTATTATGTATTTGGATTGCGTGTTTTCAGGAAACGATTTAATTTTAATTACTGCTATAAATTTCTTTCGGGTAAATGTGAAATTTGGTTTAAAATAACTAAATTTTGAAATAAATATTTTTTTTGTTTTATGGAATTAAATTATTATGAAATTCTATGAGACATTAAGTTTTTTTAGGTTTGAAATTAAACTTGCTTAAAACTTTTTAACTCAATATAAGATTTTTAATTATGTTGTTTTCAATTTTTTGGTTGTCGTGATAAATATAAATTAATAAAAAACCTAAGATCTAGTTGAAAAAAATGTAAGAAACCTAAATTTTTAAATTTTATCTTTTAGTATAATATTGCATTACTATGTAAAAAAAATAAAAAGTAGTTTAAAAATATTCCATACGAATTTTTTAGGGTAACATAGTATGTTCACTATAATTACCATTCTAACCAAAAATTTAAATAAAATTATATAAAATTATAACCTTTTAGTGTACCGGGTGACAACGAAACCACTAGCAAACATGACCTTTTCAAATTTTAGAATGATATAATATGCCATCAAATACTTATTTTCACTATAATAATACCTGCCTACCACTTCCGGTTAAACCGGGCGTGGCGTAAATTTTGATATTTTTTATGGAACCCCCTATATATTTTTCAAGAGTCGAATTCTAAAAGTCACGCCTGATATGAAACGTGTATGTATCCTACACCTATTGGTATTGGTTTAAAAAACAAATGATGACTGATATCTAAAAATTATTTATTAAAATTAGATAACCTGAAATAGTATTGTATTCCAAATTAATTTAGACTGAACAAATTAGTTACCTGATAAATAAAACGAAAAAATGCATAAACTTATTGAGACAAATATGTACTTTTTTCTGGGGTGCTAGCCAGCAAACTGCCCTACTTTTTTACAGAGCATACATCAGGTCTATTTTGGACTACGGTTGTTGCATTTTTTATGGCTTTACTAGTAATCCAAACCTTAAAAACATAGATAGAATACAGTATAAAGCACTTCGAATTTGTGTGCTACATATCCTATATTAAGGATTTAATGTTTTTTAGAATATATGGACATTTATCCTAAAGTTTTTTTAGTTTTTTTAAGTTATCAACGGCGTTAAAAGGATTTTTTTAAAGGTTCAATTTTACTTGCCAGAGAATTATCGCCTCGCCGCGGTGATTGTTGCCGTTATTTTACTACATATATATTATATCTATAAATATATATATATATATATATATATATATATATATATATATATATATATATATATATATATATATATATATATATATATATATATATATATATATATATATATATTTTCGTTTACCCAAATAAAGGTTATAATTTTATATAATTTATTTTAAATTTTTGTTAGAATGGTAATTATAGTGAACATACTATGTTAACCCAAAAAATTCGTATGGAATATTTTTAAACCCTTTTTTTTTTTTTAAATGCATATTAATAAAAGATAAAATTTAAAAATTTGGTTTTTTTATTTTTTTCTCAACTAGATCTTAGTTTTTTTAATTTGTATTTATAGAAACCAAAAAATTGAAAACAACATAATTAAAAATCTTATATTGAGTTCAAAAAGCTTTTAAGCAAGTTTAATTTCAAACCTAAAAAAACTTGATGTCTCATAGAATTTCATAATAATTTAATTCCATAAAACAAAAAAAAATATTTATTTCAAAATTTAGTTATTTTAAACCAAATTTGACATTTACCCGAAAGAAATTTATAGCAGTAATTAAAATTAAATCGTTTCCTGAAAACATCTCCAAAACATAATACAAAAATATTGATGTTGTTTACTGATGTTTACCAACCTGCTTGTACAAGGCAAATAAAAGTTCAAGTAAGTATAAAGGTAATAAAAAAATTAATAGCAAACTAGCAAGGGATAAAATAGGTTCCATTTAATAGACAGGTTTTATTTTTTGGTTTTTTAAAAAAGATGTTGATTGAAATCGCCCGAATTAAAATTTTAGTTTTTTCTGTACCTTTAATAAATCGCTGTAATCAAATACTTTTGACTTTATATACACTGCGCACCAAAACTAACCATAATTTTAAAATAAATTTCAGTCCTTGCAAAATTTTTGATTTTTATTTTGTTCTTAAAATTTTTTAGAACATCTGAAATAATAAACGTTTTTTTTGTTTACTAAAAATGTTTGAAATAAAACATACTAAAATTTATAAAGAAAAAAAACGAAATTAAAATTTTTCAAAGTTCAAGAAAAATTAAACCAATATCGAGAATTGCCTCCTCTGGCATTAATTCCATTTGACAATGATTTCTTAAGCTAAAAATTACCGTTCTTATTTGTTTTTAATCAATTTGATCCCAAATTTTGACCAATCGCAAAAGCAGTTGATCTAATATGTGTTTGGTGGGTTCGATAGTGGTCGTAGTCGTCTCCCTACGATGTTCCAAACCTTTTCTATTGGGTTGTGGTCGGAACTTCCGCAGGCCAAACCAAATCCCAACCTCCTGACGATATTGTTTCACAATTCTTGCAATATATGGGGCAATCTTGATAACGAAGTTTTCCCCAACAAATGGTGCAAATGGCAAGAAATTCTCTTCCAAAATGTCTGAAGTTTTTTTTGTGGTAACGTTATTTTACTACATATATATTATATCTTTTTATATATATATATATATATATATATATATATATATATATATATATATATATATATATATATATATATATATATATATATATATATATATATATATATATATATATATATATATAAATATATATATATATATATATATATATATATATATATATATATATATATATATATATATATATATATATATATATATATATATATATATATATATATATATATATATATATGCTATATACTATTTTAAAAATGTTAATATGTGTTCAAAGATAATCGATAAATGCAGTATAATCACGTGCATTACAAATTTGAATAAACACAGGAAAAACTTTTAAAAAATTTAAAAGGCTTACTTTTTCTAAAAACGTTTTTTCACTAAAGGGCAAAATTCGCATTTTTAAAAGAGTAATACCGATTTTGAATTTACCAAAAATTTTCAGTTGCAATTTAACTGAGCAGCAGTGTAGTAATTATTATTAAAAAATAATTTAAGTTGATTTATAACACTATTGAGTATTACCCACTTAAGGTTACAAATAGGAATAAACAAATGACATAAATATATGTGTACCGACATTTAAATTATAAAAAAACAGATTGTGAACCGAAAAGCATTCATAAATTTTATTTAAATTCAGAAACATGTTGTGTGCAACATATTTGGATACGTAGAGTATTATTCGTGGATGTCTGCTTTTTTACGTTAAATTGAAATGACACAGTGCTAGGTATTTTAAATTAATTTCCCTGCAAAATATAACATTATTGAATTTAAACATGTACTTTGTACATTATACAAGTACTATAATATATCATGTATATAAATTTTTAAAAATGTTTAAATTATCTTTCTTATCATTTAAAATAATTTTAAATGTATTCCTAAAAAAAGTAAGTAGGGAATAATAAGAATAATTTTTATACAAAATGTTAATAAAAAGTTATTTATGTATCTACATGATCCCCTTTTCTGTAATAAATTAATACACATTTTTATGCAAAGGACTTACAGAGATAGAAATACCTTAAAAAATATAGTTTTTTCCAAAACTTTCGTGATTATCGTTATTAGAGATTAATATTTGCCTTTAATGCAAATTATAGTAAAATTATATTAATTTAATATTAAGGTTAAGAAAGGCTATATTTTCCTTACTTACTAATTTTTGTACCAATTTGTCATAATTTAAATCAAAGTTTTTTTTTATACAAGATGTTCAAAAAATGCACGGCCAAATTCTTGAAGGTGAAAATTAACAGAAAAAAGGTTGTAGAGCCTTTATGGCTACAAAAATTCATGGTTTCTAAGGTAAAGGTTAATAAATCTTTAAAAAAAATAGGCATCTTGTGACTATTCTTAATGCCCTGTAGCCTAATTTAGGTCTAATTACAATAAAAATTTTAAGTCTAGGGCATCACAGGGGACACCTTATCAAAAATATTTGTGAAAAAAAATGTACGCCACTGACTTTTCTGGCAATTTTTATATTTTTCAAAATTATGGTTATATAATACAACTTTTTATCATTTTTGCCTATCTTGCTTCGTTTCGGGAAAAAAAAACTAAAACACATTCATTGCAAGTCACAGAACCACTTCATCTGTAAAAAAATCACCTGTACCATGAAAAATGCCAACAATTTTTGCTTGTCGGTTTTACATGTGCGTGCTATTTTTTTGGAGACAAATTATCCGAGTTAAGTTTTTAGTTTCGTTAGGTCTAACAAAAACAACCGCTTTGCAAAGTATAACAATATTTACACTTTTGAGGAAATGACATACATGCATGTAATGCACACATGTGTTTTTAGCAACTGTCACGAAGCTAGGCGCCTGTATGCAGAGGCATTTCTCAATTGGCAACTTTCGAATAGAAAAATCTTTGAAAACATTTACCGTAAATTATTGAAATTTTGTTTTTTTTAGATATTTTTTATGATAGAGGGTGGTAAAAAACCTAAAGATCCCTGACTTCGACGTGGCAGTTTCACGCGCTGTAATATCAGTACGAGGACCGTCGAAAATCGACTCGGTAACATTCTTACAGCACCGTATAGCAAGTATTATTCAAACAACTTTTATACCTATATCATGTGCAACGTGTAGGTAGGTAGGTAGATAGGTAGGTTTAAAGTGAGTGGACTTTTTACGCCCTTCACTGCGACCGCTCGGTCTATTGTGGCTCACACCTTTTTATATTCCTCCCAATAGGATCGGACATCTAATGAATCCGATACCAGATTGGGAGAGGGTTCTTACATCTCCTCTTACTCGTGTCGCTACCGGACACGAGCACAATATGTGTTCTGATGTGTTCTGGTGTCCCTGTCTCCTGGAGAGTATGACGAGCAGACGATTAAATCCGTCATGCCCTCCTCTCCCGGTGTAGTGACGTGGGTAGCTACCAGGTCCTTGTTAGAGAAACCAGATGTTCTTTCTGAGGTCGCATCTCCGGCCTTATCCTATGAAAACGGTCCTATCCGCTTTCTGTTTAAAGCCAGGGAACCCTTTTCCGTATAAAGGCGGTTCTGTCCGCCTTCTGTTTAGATTCAGGGATCCCTTCCTCAGCACCTGTTTGTTCGGGATGGAATAGCCCTTCCCCGTGAAAAAGGCGCCGGTGACTTCAGGGGCACCTTTCGAAATGGATTCACTAAGTTGCCTGTATTATTAGAAGAGGTACCTCTAATAGTATGTAACAAACTTATTTTTATGCTCCATGAAGCTCTCCCTCACTTTAGTTTAGCCGTGAGAAACCACCTAAATAACACGTTTAGTGAGAAATGAATTGGTAGTGGTGAATCAAATCACTGGCCACCTCGTTCCCCCGATTTAAATCCACTGGATTTTTATCTGTGGGGGCATTTTAAATCGATGGTTTATGTGATATCAATAGAAACATTAAAAAACCGTCGAAATGGGATAATAACTGCTTATGATACGATTAGAAATAGGTCTAAAATTTTCCCAGAGTTCGCTGTTTGATTGATCAAAGGAGAACATTTTCAGCCTTTGCTGTAGGTAGCACTAAAAACCAATATTATAAATTGTAATTAATTGTTAAACTTTGTTATCAAGTATATTAAAAGGTAATTTTAATTGCGAATTAAAATTAAAGGAAAAAAAGGAAACATATTAATTAACAAAAACGTTGTATTGGTAGTTGCTTAATCTAAAAAAACATAGAAATTGCAAAAAGTCAGTGGCGTACATTTTTTTACAATAATTTTTGATAAGGTGTCCGCTAAGATGCCGCTGGACTTAAAAATTGTAATTTAATAAAGCCTAAATTATGCGCTTATTAATTAAAACTGACTAATTTCAAGATAATCGGCGACAGGGTATTTAGGATAATTACAAAAAAACTATTTTTCCTTTTTAAGTTTAACACCTTGTAAGTATCTTAAGACTATGCATTTTTGAACCTATATTTTTAGAAACTTTTTTACATTTTTTAATAAGGAATCACCTCCTTAATTGTGGCCGTGTATTTTTCGAACACTCTGTATTACTTTTTTACTAAACTTTAAAATAAATATTTTTACCTCATTAATTTTTTTGTAATTTTTAAATTCAACCATATTAAATAAATGATGTGTTGAAATAGTATATTACATAACAAGTGTGGCAAGTAGATTTTTAGCGCACGTAAAGTGAAGTTTGAAAACAGCAAAGGCGAGTTTTGCATTACTTAATGGCTAAAACTTTACTGAGTTATGTATAGTATTTTATCTACAACCATCAGTTTTTTGGGATAATAATTTTTCTTTGACGTTTATCCCAATTTTACACTAAAAACTAATTAAACTACCAGTTACCTCAATCGGTGTGAGCCATTGTCAAAATGACACCCCGCAAAAGAAAGCCATTTCAATCGGCAGTCGTAAATATAGAAATGTGACAACTCGACTTTACGTTTAACTCTTTGGTATTTATCTGATTAGGTAATTTCGTGGAGAGAAATAATTGTTAAACGATGTTTAAATAAACGATTTTTGAAAAGTCCTTAGTACAAATGATCTTACCGCACTAGTGCGGTAAAGTAACAGTTACCACACTAGTGCGGTAAAGTGACACTTACCACACTTAAAATAGTGTTTGTAACCTTAGTTACCGCACGGTTGTAAATAAAAGTTGTTATTCTGAAAAAATGTATCATAGTCGTATACAAGAGCAAAATAATCTAAGGACAATTCGTTTTAACGGAACCCGATAACAAAATTTAAATTTGGTTTTTGGGTTGAAGTTGGTTTTCTCAATAAAATATTTAAGGGTTTTCTGATTTATCTGTGCCCGATTTCCACCACTTTTAAAAAAATCCTAAAATAAGTAATAATATATAAATTTAAAAATTACACTGGTCAACATTTGACCTCAAATGGTACACCACACGAAACCAAGGTTTCCAAGGGTTTTAGGGTCGCTGAACGGAGAAAAAGATTTGAAAACATTTTTATAAAGGTTTTCGAGGTCCCTGGATCCAAATTTGGGTTTAATTTGACTTTTAAGGTCATCCCAGAGTCACTTTAAGGTCATCTTAAGGTCATATTGAGGTTAAATATGTAAATACCCTTAAAAAAATCTAAGAAAATTGGTCTATAGGTTTTTTGATTTACTAGCTTCAAATCTAAGAACGGTTGACTTTTATGCCCTTAGTTTCAAGGTAATTTGAAGGTTAAACTAAGAAAACACGGAGAAAAAAATTTGGAAAAAATTCTATGAACGTTTTTGAAGTCGCTCAGCCCGAGTCCTTGCCTTGTTTGACCTTCACGATCGCTCAGACGCCACTCCAAGCTTAATTCAAGGTGATACTGAAAATAAATGTATAATAACTTTTTAAAAATCAAAAAAAAAACTCATCTATAAATTTTTGGTTTGCTAGGGATGTATATGTAGTCGGTCGGACCTCTATGACCTTGGTTTTAAAATCATTTGAAACTGAACTAAGAAAACACGGTAATTTTTTTAAAAATATTTATAGGTTTTAAAGTTCGTATCCAGGCTTAGTTTAGCCTTCAAGGTCAACCAGTGGGTATTTTAAGTTTTACTGAGGTAAAATTTATAAATGACCTTAAAAAATCTGAAAAATTTTGTCTATTGGTTTACTTGGAAGAAAAGTCAGAAACAGAAACAAATAAGAAACATTGATATAAAAAAGTAGCTAACAGATGGCTTATGTCTACCGCAAAAAATTAGTTGCAATGAAGTAATATAAATACCGCAAAAAATGCAGGCGCTGGTCTATGTAAGGCTAAAAGTTTGCAGGGTTTAAAATCATTAAAAAAATTAACTTTGAAGTGATCTTACAATGACCTTGTAGTGGCGTCTGGGCGACCTTGAAACAAAGCACGGATTCAGGCTTAACGACCCCAAAAAACCTTTGTACATTTTTTACAAATTTTTTCTCCGTGTTTTTACAGTTTGACCTTTAAATAACCCTAAAACTAAGAGATCGACCGTCTTTAGATTAGGAGTTGGCAAACCGAAAAACCTATAGGCCAATTTTCTTCGATTTTTCAATGACATTTATATATTTCACCTTAGTATGACCTTGAGATTCCCTTGAAGTAACCTTGGGATAACTAAGTCAAAGTAAGCCTGGATTTTTACTTAGCGACACTTAAAACCTAAATAATTTTTTAATTTTTTCCGTTTTTTTGCAGTTTCACTTTTAAATGACCTTGAAATTGAGGGCATAGAGGCCGACCGTTTTCAGATTTGAAGTAAGCAAACCGAAAAACCTATAGACCAATTTTCTCAGATTTTTGTAAGGTCATTTAGATGTTTAACCTTAGTATGACCCTGAAGTGACCTCGTAATGACCTTAAATGTTAAAGTAAGTCCGCATTTAGACTCGGCGACCCTAAAGACTTATATATACATTTTTTCGAATTTTTCCTTTCGTTTTTTCTTAGTTTGATCTTTAAATAACCTTGAACCTAATGTGATGGACCTTAACTAACCTCGGATTCGGAATCAGCGTCCCCAAAAACCCTTGGGAACCCTCGTTTCGTGTGGTGTACCATTCGAGGTCAAAGGTTGACCAGTGTTATAAATAAAATATTACAATTTCTTGGAAACAAAATTAACATCGACGTAAATATTATAATTGTTATTATTAACGTGCACAAAATCATTATTAGAAGTCCTTGGAAATCCATAACTTTCTATTAATAAACGATTATACTATAGGCAACTTACAATACACAAAACAAACGTAAGTCCATTTATAACCTTGTCATTCGAATAACAACCATTAGAGGTGGTCTAATGGTTGTTGCCAAAAACAAAAATACATCCCGAATTTTTTTTTTAAATTATGGTAATAAAAAAATTTTGTAACCAACTATTATTTGAATCTAATTTGGGTATGATCCGTTAAAAAATTAAAAATGGGAAAAAGTGATTCCGTCACCTAGTTTTCTAATATTAAAAAAAATAATAATCATGCACACAAAATTTGTGATTGTAATAACTTTTTCTGTCATGCGGCGTAAAATAAAGAAAAAGTAAAAAAATTCTTCCTGCGGAGGGCACAAACAAGAAAAAAACATTTAATAGCACCTAATAACACAAGTTTATTCATAGCAATGCACTAACATAATTACCCACCTGCGGGTTTAAATAAGAAATGAAACCTAAATGAAGACGAATAAAGATGAATCGTTTATACACCAACAATAAAAAATGTAATAAGTTCTTAAAATCATTCGGGGGGGATACCAAATACATGGTTTATTCTTTAATTTGCACGGACGTATATAAGGGGGGTTAGGGGTCCGGACACCCCCCATTCATATCCATCTTACTTGTCCAACAGAAAAAAATTACATGCACCGCGCCGATTGTAGAAAACTATAGTTGCTTAGTCCACCGCAGTTCGGGGAGCGGGGGAATGGGCACTGCAGCCGCCTCCCTCGCTCTTGCGGCGCCCAAGCTAGTCTAGTCTATTTTGTCTCTTCGAGTTGCGCAATTGTTATAATACAGAAAGAAGTGTCGCTTTTAAAAAGTACAAAACAAACGAATCAGGTATATCTCTTTTGAGTTTTTTTTTCTAAGAAAGAGAGACCAAAGCCCAATGAACTTTTGTCAAAAGACAATCTTATGCCGGCTTTACAAGGCATGTTATTTCCCAATTTATTAGCCAATAGATTGTAGCTAAAGTTTGTTCTAATTTATTGGAGCAATTTTGGAGAAATCTAGTGACATTTTATGTCACACTGGTTTTGCCAACCACTGAGCAACTAAATATTTTAAATGTATTGTTTTTTCTGCCGATACTTTGCCGTGGTATTTTGTTTACGAACTCCCATTAGGACTGCGATCACTTGGTGTTCTTGACCTCCTTCTTCTATGTTTAGGACTTCTCGATCTACTTTTACGCTTATGCCTTTTTGACTGTCTCGATGATTTCTCATCTCTGTCTCAATTTGTGATGGTCCAGCGTAGTCAACTCCAGAGTGGGAAAATGGTTGTGATGGTGTAACTCGTGCTGTCGGAATTTGTCCCATTAATTGCTCGGCTGTCTGGGCCTTGAATCAAATACACTTTATGCATTTTCCAATGTTAGTTTTGACTGTTCTTTTCCCATTGATGATCCAGTACGTTTGCCGAATGTATGCTAATGTTAGCTTGTTTCCGCCGTGTAGGGTTTTCAAATGAGCATCATTAATAACCAATTTGCTAAGGTGACTATGAGAATGCAAAATCGCAGGGTGTTTGGAGTTAAATGATAGATGCGATTTCTGCAGCCTTCCCCCGCCATGAAGAATCCCACCAGCATCTAGGAATGGATTAAGATTGATAAGATAAGATAATTTATCAATGACAATATACAATTGGTATTTGTACAGGTCATAAGGTGACACCTAGTCTAGTTAATTACAGTCTCTAAAATTAAATTTAAACAACAATACATTTTAAAATCATGGCTAATTACGCTTATAGAAACATTTATCATCACAGCTAAATTTACACTTACAAGACAAATACGCTACTATAACACATTAAAAATTCTTGAGCACTATAAAATGCGCATTTACATAGCACTAATTTAATGTTTTCCTTGATTTTTTTTACTGGCAATTTCCTCATTTCCAAGGGGACCCTATTGAACAGTTTCGCTGCAGCAAATTCTGGCCTCCTTTGGCTCTTACCTACACGACAATATGGCAGTACTAAATTACTGCCATGTCTGGTTTTATATGTGTGTGTATTATTATGGTATATAAATAGATGTTCTCGTTTTTTAATATATGTTAGACTTTCTAAAATATAGACAGAGGGAAGAGTTAGAATTGCAAGCTCCTTGAAGGCGGGCCTGCAGTCAGCCCTATACCCGATCCCCGAAATTACCCTCACAGCTCTCCTTTGCAGTCCAACAACCCCATCAACCATCACTACTTGACGTATCTTACTAGCCTTGGCAACTTGGCTTTTTTTCTAGTAGAGCATTACTTTCCTCATTGGGGACCCCTCCTTGTCAAAGCTATAGCTACGTCCGTGTTAATTTGGAAACAAATTTTCTATTATAAGGAAATAAATATAATTTACTGAAACATCATAAACATTCTGATGTTCAAAGTCCATATTTTTTTATATTTATAAATAAAAATTTATAAATATGTTTCTTTAATTAGGAATAAACTTATAAAAAAATAATAAAAACATAACTTCTTTCAGGTATTTCACTTGTAAAAGGGCTTTTCATAAGAATTAAATCAAATTGATATATAGCGTTAATAAAAGTGTCTTTTATCTAACTTAAAAAAGAAATTTTTGTATCGTCTGTGAAACGAGATATTACCAATTAAATTGTGCGTAATTAACATCATACATGGCGATATCTGTCATGCATGAAAGCCGTGCATTCATTTCGGAATATTTTGAAACCGGTTTTTACGATATTTTTTAAAAACTTATGCAATATAAATCAAAGTATTAAAAAATGTAAAAAAAGCTAAATGTTTTAATAGTTTTTTAATAAAAAAAGAGGACAGTCTATGGTGTCAAAGATTGGTACAAAAAATTGCTTTATTCTGTATACAAAGTGTAACATAAAGTTTAAAATAAATTGAAAAGTGGATTTCTTAGCAAAAATTAAAAAAAAAAATGAGATTTTGTTTTACAAATAAAGTTTTTTAAATTACAGGAAAATAAAAATTTTAAAAAATCGTAAATAAATGATAATGGAACAAAGTTTTAGCCAAAGGTTAACTTTATATTGCGCTAGTAATAGTAAAAAAATTGATTTTTTTATTTTAAAAAAACTTCAAGGTAAAAATTCCAGATTGAAGTGAGCGGCAGCAACCCGATCTCCCCGACACGTTTGGGGACATTATCTGGTATACGGATGGTTCCAAAACCGAGCAGGGAACTGGAGCGGGCGTGTACAGGGTGTCCAGTTTTCGTGTGTTTTCATATACCAGCTCCCTTACTATAAAAGATAGAAAGATGGGGTTTGCGGCTTACTGTCCTATTTTTTTATGAAACTTTCATTGCCGCAAACGAAATTTTCATAGCCCCCTTAGTTTCTGACATACAGGGCGATTTTGAAAATTTGTCATTTTTGACGGTCCCCTGTATCTCGATTATTTGGTAACTTTTCAATAAAGTGAAAATGGATTGTTATAGAGTTTTTTACGTAGAATTCAGTGGCGTAGGTAGTTTTTTTCTAAAAGTTTTGTTTTGAGTTACGACCCAAACTTATGTTTTATTAAATGGGACACCCTATATATTATTTTTATCTTATTTCCCCTTTCACAGGCCTTTCAAAAATATATAATAGTCCATATTTACTTCTTTTAAAAAAGGAAAATTTTAACATTTTTTGTAAAATTTATCATTTTCCGATGCTCAATCACGGATAGCCATGACAAAAACAAAATTCTGTAAATGCGCCATTATGGATTGTTATTGTTGTCAAATATTACTGTTATTTGTTTGATTTGGGTTTTTGTTATGTGGGAGTTTACTTTATTATTTTTGTGAAAAATTGTTCCACATGGCACAAAATAATAGATATGAGAATTATGAAAAACACGATATGTATGTTTGTTTTATCCAAGCTAATGAAGACCCCAACGCAGCCTCGAGATTTATTTTATTCGGTAAGGTTTAATAGTATATTATATACCTATAGGTTAAGAAGTAGCCTTCTCAACAATGATATATTATAGGATGTTTTTTATTATAATGTGAGCATATCTGATGATTTGAATAGATTTTGACATTGCTAATATTCAGCATTAACAAAAAATTGATATGTAACATTAATATTCATAATAAATATAAAAGTTTTAATCATTATTATTATCTAGCTTTTATGTTACATATCTAATTATTTCGAAGGTATCCAGAAAGACATCAACCTGATAAAAGAATATTTCATAAAATCAAAGCCAATCTCATTGAACGCGGATCTTTTAAAAACTAATGCCTAATTTTTACAACAAGGAAAACAAGGAAGAAAATGAAATAAATGTTTTGGCTTCTGTCGTGGTACAACCATCCATATCATGCAAAAAAATATATGATAAGGTTGGGGTTAAAAAATCAAAAACTCAGTTAATACTAAAAAACATAAGTTTAGACCATACAAATACCATCTCGTCCAGCATTTGCATCCCGGTGATGCAGAACGTAGGGTAGTTTTTTGCAATTGGTACCTACAAATGTTGCAGGAAAATGCAAATTTTGAAAGAAAGGTGGTGTGGTCAGACGAGACTTATTTTACCAGTTCTGGTATTCTAAACCGAAACAACTCAAGGTACTGGTCCCAAACGAACCAATATGTAATATTTCCTCGAGCACGTCAAGGTCGGTTTGGATTTAGCGTGTCACGCTTCATTTTTAGCACTAAAATTAAGTATTTTATCTATGAAGGAACGCTAACCGGAAATAGACACCTAGAAATAATGCGAGATGCACTAATGGAAATATTAGAGGATGTTCCTTTGGCCGATTTAAATAATATTTATTACCAGCAAGATGGCGCTCCGAGTCACAATGCTCAAATAGTGAGAGAATATTTAGAAACAACATTTCGTGATAAATGGATTGGTACGAATGGACCTGTCAGGTGGCCCCCAAGATCCCCAGATCTTTCTGTGTTGGATTTTTTTATGTGGGTATATGACAAATCAGATATATATGAGACAATACCACAATATTGATCAACTTCGAGAAGCTACACATTAAGCGTTTAGGCTTTGCAGGGTAGGCCAATTACTTTATTAAATGGATTGCGAAAAATTGAAAAAATATGTCGAAAGTGTTTGGAACACAACGGAGCCCAATTCGAGCAATTTTGTAATTTAAATAAATAAAAATAAATTAATATGTTATTTTCTTTTAATGTTGCTTAGTTATTATGTATTAATATAGAGTTGTTATAATAAAAATGACGTTGTTAATTTTGTTTTGATTTGCGGCATAGCCTTCTAAACGAAAAATGATAAATTTTACAAAAAATGTTAAAATTTTCCTTTTTAAAAGAAATAAATATGGACTATTATATATTTTTGAAAAGCCTGTGAAAGGAGGAATAAGATAAAAATAATATATAGGGTATCCCATTTAAAAAAAATAAGTTTGGGTCGTAACTCAAAAACAAAACTTTTAGAAAAAACTACCTACGCCACTAAATTCTACGTAAAAAACTCTATAACAATCCATTTTCACTTTATTGAAAAGTTACCAAATAATCGAGATACAGGGGACGGTCAAAAATGACAAATTTTCAAAATCGCCCTGTATGTCAGAAACTAAGGGGCTATGAAAATTTCGTTTGCGGCAATGAAAGTTTCATAAAAAAATAGGAGAGTAAGCCGCAAACCCCATCTTTCTATCTTTTATAGTAAGGGAGCTGGTATATGAAAACACACGAAAACTGGACACCCTGTACAGCGAAATAAGGAATTCACAATTCTTTATTCCACTAGAACACACAGTTCTGTATTTCAAACGAAAATATATGCTTTACTGCATTGTGCATAATTTTCTGTTGCATATCTATATAAAAAAATATATTTGTTTTTCTTAGTTTTTCGTAAAGACCGGGCTGGACAAGGTTTTAAAGTCCTAGAGTTACTGCGACCTATTTAGTTTTTTTAAAGAAATACTACGTTAGTTATACCAAGAATATGAGTTTTTTAGGTGAAATATTATTTATAAACCAAAGTCACTGGCAAACTTTTATTTCTATTTAATATATTAAATAATTAAAAGTTAAAGCTCAGTGGGTTTTAATTTAATTTTACAAATAAAAATTTTCTCAATATTAAAATTATTTTAAAAATCTAATTATTTTAGTTAGAAAAAAATGTTTTTAATTAAAAAAAATAATAAAAAAATAAATACATGTAAACGAATTAAAAATGATTTAGTTAGATGGTATCACCCCAAAGTCACGTTAAAAATGATAGCAATAATTAGGGCCCTGAAGAAATGATATTGAAGGAAAAATGCCAATCACGGCCGCTAAGTTACACGAACATCCAATGTAAAGAATGAAGAATAATGCGATGACAGGAAAGGAAAAAGCAATTTTATTTTGTTATGATGGTTCATAAAAAATATGAGGTTTTTAGTAAAGGGCGGGGGGATAACTCAATTAACATTCTTCCGGGTAAACGAGGCCATAAAGGAAGAAATGTGTTTGTAAAGAGATTTAACAAACAAGCAATCAAATAACATTTCCAAGAAATGATCATGCATACTTTAAATAGGTTTTTTGCGATCGGTGAAATTTAACCAAATTTTAATATGTGATTAAGGACCTTAAAAATACAATTTTTATTATTGCACCAAAACTCTTAATCTACAGGGAGAGCCACTAGAGCTGGGTATCTTTTTTGTGTTTTGAAAATTTAAAAAATAATGGTAGTATTTAACTGTATTTAAATAGTTAATAATACTAAAACTTTTTATATTTACTGTGTATATTAACTTATTTAACTTATAAAGTGCTATTAAGTAAAATGAAAACACAGGGTAAATTAAAAAACCCATTGTTTAACTCCATATAAAAAATAATAATAGGTACTCTTAATAAGTAATATGTAATATCATTATTATAAAATAACAAATTAAGCCAAAATAACTGTACACAAGTGGGGATCTTAAATAATCTTTTAACTGCAGATTATACAGGGTATCACAAATACAATACGGAAAAATTAAAATATACCTATTTTCGAGTCTACTTTACGTTTATAAAACGATTTGATTAGAAAATAAAAAGATTCGAAGTTAAATGTAAAACTTTTTTTGTGTTCTAGGTAATTTTTAACCTCAATTAAGTTTTTGCTCTTTTTCTTGGGCATAATTTTGGTTAGTTGTGTTTGTTGTGTTAATAAAACATGATAAATAGAAATTAATTTTAGCATTTTGACTATTTTAATGAATTGCTGACAAAAATAAGAGTTTAAGATAAAACAAAATGATTTTTAAAAGATAGCATTATTTATTTTAGCATGGGAACTAACTTAAAAAGCAAAGATATGACCGAAAATAAACGAAAAACATTACTGAATGTCGATAATCAAATTCTTGACATAATAAAACGGTTACTAAGGCAAGTAAATCAGTATATACGAGATTCTGTATAATAGTATTTTAAAGATTAAAAAAACAAAAAATTAAATAAATGTATAGGTGACAGCATTATAAATATAATAATAATAATATTAATTGTATGTAAAGATTTAGAATATTATTAATATCTCTAAAACTGTAACAGCTATGGAAAAATATAATTTAAACAAAAGTTAGGATTACTTAATTTTCTTAAAAAAAAGATTCTCAAAAATTTTTGCTTGGAGAAATAATAAAGTAAAAAACCAAAGTTTTACCTTGAAATAGTCTCAAAAATTTGTAGAAGTACATAATTTTTGTTAAATAAAATTTCGTATAGCTTTCATAGTTTTTAAGATATCAACATTGAAAATTTTAAACAAAATCAATAATATTTTAAAAACTATAGGAGATACAAAAAATTTTATTAAATAAAAAATTAAACTCTTAAAATTTTTCATTTAAAAAGTTATATAAACATTTTTTATGAGATAAATAATAAAGGAGTTATAAACAAAAAATTATTTTGATCAAAAAATTCTGTTCAAAATGTAAAAAAAAAAAAAAAAATTATGTTTATTGTATTATTTTTGTATTTTTTTTTATTTTAATCCCATATCACTTAAAATCCAAAATGCATGCTAATAAAAATATTATTTAGGATTTGGAATTTATTTTAGCTTATAGCATTTTCTAAGTTAAATTAATTTATTAACAGGGAAAAAATGTAAACGTTTTTGTAATATTTACTATTTAAATACAGTTAATCCCTAGCAATTTTTTTTTTTTTAATTAGCAAGACAAATTATACCTAGCTCTAGAGGCTCACCCTGTAGGTTTAGAGTTTTGGTGCAATAATAAAAATTGCTTTTTTTGAGTTCTTAATAAAATATTTTGGTTAAATTTCACCGGTCACCAAAAACCCATTTAAAGTGTGCATGGTCATTTGCACAAGATTTTTTATTTGCTTATTTCGGTCTTTTGCATATTGTTAAAGATAAATTTAAAATTAGAACACGGGATTAAAATTCTTTAACAATTAATAAAAGACAGAAAAAAACAATTATACAGGGTGATTTCTAAGTAGTCTAAAATAATTAAAATACTAATTCCTGAAGTGTTTTTTATAAAAATATTTTTTACTAACATATGTCAAAAAATATCTTTCTTTTAAATACAGGGTGTTAACTTTTATTATTTTTTTCGGTTTTTTCTAATAAACATTTACACTGTTTATTAGAGAGCATGTTTTACTGTTAACTAACATCGCTTAATCATGCGCATACATAACGGTTCCACAACATGCAGAATAAATAAGTACTACCTGTGAAGTTCCCTTTTACTCTTTTTTAGGTCCAGGTAAAATCATTTACACGGGACCCACAGTTTAACGTGGAACCAGAACCAGATTCCACGGCATACGGTGTTTACTGGCGGTCACCCATTTAATTACCACTTGTGTCCAGCGTCGCGTTTAAATAAAACAACAGTAAGTTCTAGACTAACAGGCGCCGTTCATGGCCCCAATCTATTAATTGCTCTTCTTCCTGGAGCATTTGTAATATTGTACATGTTGTGTAGGGTTTTTCCATATATTTTGGAGCACCACCAGAGCTTTTATTTCAGGAGTTAGAAGAAACTTTAAATTATAAAAGCTGACGTATGTTTTACTGAACCGACAGAATTTGTCATCAGATAAAACAAAAAAAGCATCGAAAATGTGTTTAAAAATACCAAGTTTGTTTTTTCAAATGGAACACCCAGTGTTTTTATTTTTTGGCTTTCGTACTTACCCTTATTTTAAATATATATATATATATATATATATAATATATATATATATATATATATATATATATATATATATATATATATATATATATATATATATATATATATATATATATATATATATATATATATATATATATATATATATATATATATATATATATATATATATATATATATATATATAATATATATGAATGTATAGATCTCGCGAAAGCTGATCGAAACTTCACTGGTAAGCAGAACGCTTTCGCCATACCATCCGACCACAGGTTTAACTGACGGAAAGGAAGTCCGCCCATCATGTGATATAAGACATCGTAAACGTCGTAAAAAGGCCAGAACTGAGGGCCAAGAGATCGAAACAGCTTATCCGCACTTTCATTTCTTTTTTAAGAAAGTCGGGGAATCAACGGTCATGGAATGTATCGGGAAGATTACCTGTAGAGCTTCCTGAGTAACGATGAGTAATTCTAGTAGTAGTGCTGGACCTTACGAGTCCAGTAAGTGGCGTTTAGAGGTTTTCCCGTTCACGCCTTCACTACCCGTGAGGCACTTTTCGAGGCATACTTTATGTCTCCCGGGATACGTGGGGGCGAAAACACCCAGCTCCCCGAAATGGCCCTGTGTCATTTCCATATAACAAAACCCGGGAAGACCGTAGATAGCGTTTCTGTCCTCTTGACCCATCAGGAGAAACTGCCGATGCAGCGGCGGGGGACACCCGGAATCGGAATTAAGGAAGGGGTTAAGGAAAAACCCAACCCAGATATCAATCCGATCCGAGGTGACAGCAGCGAACAGCACCAGCCATTGCCCGACGCCTGTTCGCGATATTCCATCATCATCAAGAGGTTGCCAGTCCCACACGATCCTCTCTTCAGAGTCCGAGATGGAACTCGCGAAACGGATCTCGAACAAAACGACGGAACCCGAACCCATCGGCAGAGTCCCCCAGCGGGTGCTGGCGGACCATTCAACGGGCCAGGAAGGGCCCCCTGGAGTTGGGAGGTATGAGTCGCGAGATCTTGGTTTCACGGAGGCACGTTCAGGATGGTGGTTTGGAGTGACGGGTCCCCGCAGGTATGCCCCCGTTCATATGAACTGGACTATGGTATGTATGTATGTAAGTAATTTTTACCAATTGTGGGGGTTTAAATTAACTTGAAAGTTTGTACAGGGGTCAAGAGCCGATGACAATACAATACTTTCAAAACTTTGTTCTAATGTGCTGACTAGAATCAGAATGGGAAAAATATCTAGATTATTTGAGGTAAAGGGATACCAAAAAGAAGACGGTATGTCATTTTTTTTTTATAGATATAATTTAAAAATATTAACCAAAATATATTCAAAGCAAATCAATGGTACAATTCTGATACCATAGATGTTGCTACAGCATCTTTCTACGTGCATTTAAAAAAAATTTGGATTATTAAGTCAAACGATTAAAAGGACCGCTTCTAGGTTTTGTGTAAAAAAAAATTTTATATTTGAAAAAATAATAGGAATATTAAAAAAAAATATTCCAAATTATTTGAAATTAAAAAAAATAATAAAAAATTTTAATGAAAACCTAAAACCCAAAAAAAACTGATTTAAAAATGAATTAAACATTTTAGAATCTAGGTTCAGATTAAGATTACTTTGATGTTTTTACTAAAAATAAGAAAATAAATTTTAATTAGTAAACCGAACTAAAAAGAAGAAAATATTTTTTGATATAAAAGGTAAAGGTGTTACAATGATAGAAAGTCCAATAATTATCCTAGTCTAATTAGTTTTATATAGGGTCACATAAAAATTGTCATTAACAAAATACCAAGTACAGTAAAAAAGCGTAGGTGCATTACCATATTTTTTAAAAACTCTTTAAATTTTTTAAAGTGCTACCAATAAAATAATTGCAACACTTAATATTAACCCAAGCATTTTTACTATAATTAAAATTTTTTTGTACTTTATTTGTAATAAGATTTAAAAAAAAAAAAGTTAAGTTATTACTTAACTTTTAGTTTTTTTAATCTTATTACAAATTAAGTACTCATAAACGTTATTGGACTTTTTATCACTGAACATAAACTTTTTATTTTAAAAATTGTTTTCTACTTTTTGTTCAGTTGCTATAAAAGCGTGTTTTTTCAGTTTCTTTAAACTATAATTTATTATGTTACGTTTTATTAGAAGGACAAATTAAATAAGTAAAAGGGTAACCCTGACAAAAAAACTTCTTTAATTAATACTAGAAAAGTTATTCTAATTAATTTTTAGTAAGTATATTAAATATCTATGTATAAAATTCCTTATTTTCTGAAAAAATTGATCAAAACATTTAAAATGTAACTGGGAAAAAATTGGGATTTCTAAAAGGTATCTTAAATTTCCCGGAAGAAAATCGTAATATTATACCGCAAAATTTCGAATAGAAATGTAATAAATGAGGTAAATCGGCAGTGCAGTTGCTGCAATTGACTCGCTTGTAAACTACTTTTTAAATTGATCTTAGTTTGGAATTGATGCATTTCTCTTGGCAATAAAAAAATTTTTAAATTTTAAAAAAATGTAATATTGATGTTTCAAAACATGGGTTCTGTAATTTGGTTATTTTAAGTACATACATTTATAAAAAAAAGGAAAAAATATAGAAATTTAAATTTTATTAAATCTAAAGGAAAACAAGGTGCTTGTAAATTTTTTAAAAATTAGTTTCAACTGCTATTTTAAAAAAATAATTAGTATTTACTTGATAACGGTTAAAGATAATTAATTTTGTTTATTTTAAAAACAAAGTTAAGTTATCTTTACGTATTAGGTAAATTTAAGAAAGAGGTTATCCATCCAAGTAATCCTGATTTCTTAATTGGTTTTCCCAGTTTAAATCATCTAATAAAAAGCATTTTTTATTAACTATAGATATGATTTTAATTACGAAGGAAAAAACCAGGTTTAAATACATTTGTTAAGATTTTCTAAATACATATCCAATACTAACATTAGCAATAACCAGGCAATTTTTGGAAGGTAATGTTTTTCCCTGACGTATTATAAAAACATTAGCCTAATATAATTATAAATTTTAACTTGGTTTTACTGTGTATTCACAATGCCTTAATATAAGGTAATAACTATTTTTGTAAGATTACTTATAATTCCATAAATAAATTTAATTTTACTTATCTGCAAGAAGATATTTAAACAATTTCCAATAACATCTTAAGAGGATTATACCATGTTTACAAGCTATTTTGTTTTAAAGAATGGCACCAAAACTAACGAACGAAATTAAACAAAAATTTTGAAATATATTCTAATTATATCGACAAAAAAGGGGGAAAGGTATTAAATACCAATTTAAAAAACTTTTGGTTTTGTTATTGTGTAATATTTATTTTTTTAAATATTTTCCCTCATTGTTTACCATTTTCCCCAAAATTTTTATGAAGAGACCAAAATTTTTAAAAAAACCCTATTTTTTTGTCAAACTTTTAAATTTCGTAATAAATAAATTTTGAAAAAAATGAAACCTTTAGTTTTTTAAAACATCTTGGCAACGCAGCAACCCTCATAGGATGTCGACGTGGAGGCAGGTGGCATGGGCATATGTCTATTTTTAGCGGATTAAATAATATTTGTTATTATTAGCGTGCCTGTTAATTTGATTTGCCTTTGAAGATGGGACGGACTAAAAAAAAAAGAAAATGAATGTGGTAGAAAACAATTATGTCTGTCAACAAGTCAAAAAAATAGACGACTTGCTACGAAAACGGTAAGTAGGATATTATTGTTATGAAAGGTTTAAAATTAGAGTTGCCATTTTTATTAAAGTAAGTCCGGACGGTCCATCAGTTTCCAGGAAAATAGCAGGATTGTGAAACGCAAGAATTTTTTTCCCATTTTGCCTAACTAAATGGTTGAGAAATTAGATAAACCAAAAGTAAAACTACTTACTGAACAGAGTACGGGGCAACGCGCTGCGACTGGCTGCTGCAGCAAATATTCAAAATACGGGCCATTTTTTCCGGAAAAGTCCGGACATGGAAAAATCCGGACGTATGGCAAGCCCATTTATAAAAATGAATTAATTTCTATTAATACTAAAGTAAAATACAAAAATTAATTTTCAAACAAAAAATAAGGGGTCAACAAAGTCTAACCATAGTTTTAGCAGTGCTATGCAGACGAACAGGTAAATGGGTTATTTACCCCCAGGGGGAAATACTACTTTTGGGGATACATTGATTGTACAATCATTAAGCGTGGGTGTATTGAGCCGGGCGCCGGGTTTTGCAGCTAGTGTTATTATATAAGTTTTTTTTCTGTTAAATTATTACGTGGGATTATTTTTTAATTTTTTCTTATTTTTTATAATTGCACTTTTCTTGAAGTTTATTTGCGTTATTTATATTATTACGTGATATTAATTGATAATAATTAATTTTAATCTTTTTATAAAAAAATTTTTAAAGTTTTGAAAATTTTCTGTTATTTTATTACGTGGTATTATTTTATAATTTTTTTTTACTCTTTTATAATTAAACTTTTTTAAAATTTTTCTGTTATATTAATACGTTATAATTTGTTTAAAATTTTCTATAATTGCACTTTTTTAAATACCTAATGGAAAGGAAACAAATTACACAAACATAGGGAAAGTCAATGTCAAATGTGAAAATAGAGCTTACGTTAAACTAGGTTAGTTTTCTCAATAAACTAAAAATGTCGCTCATGAAAAAGACCTTATTGAATTGCAAAATATGGTTGGTCGATTTTCAAATAGCTTGACAGAATGTGCCAAAAAAAATAGGGGCATACTGTGTGAAATATGAGCTTTTTTAAAAGATGTATCGTAAGCCGTATGTACAGTGACGGAATTAAAAAATTGTACACTAATTTTTTTTCCCGTGTGATGTTGGCTTTTTGCACCTGGATACCTGAAATATACCACTTGGGCAAATTGTTATCTGTCCCCATTTTAAAATTATATTATTTTATTCTTTTTTAAATTTTTGGGAAAAAGAATGAACTAGAGAAGGCGAGGGTAATTACTCTATTCGAAGAAGGAGTTTCTCTGGGAAGAATAGCTCAGCAAGTTGGGAAACCAAGAAGCACTATTCAAAGCCTCAGAACTAAATGGGAAAACAGCATTAAAAAGTGCCAAAATGGTAGAAGAAAAAAATTTCAAACGAAAATCAAGATAATGATCTGATAGATTTTTGGAAACAATCCATTTTAGACAGCTGTAGAAGCACAAACCAAACTAATTTTCCTGGGACAGTAAGAACGGCAAGAAATCGTATTAGAAAAATTCGGAATTAGAAGCGGATTTCCCAAAAGCATTTTTGACCGATATGAATAAAGAGCAAAGAATGGGGTTTGACTGGAATATTTACCCAAGGTATGGATTTTTGGGAAAGGGTAGTATTTCCCGATGAGAAGATTTTCAATCTTATTAGGGGGCCAGATTATGTACCCGCAACTTAAAGAAAGAAAAAATAACGGGAAAACAAGTGGAAGATTTTCTGTTAATGTAGGGGGGTAATATGTCTCAGAGCTAGGCATATGCCACCGTATTCGAGAAAGATTTAATAGTCGTTTAAATACCAATACTCCAAAATGTTATGTTGCCATCGGTAAAAATATATTTGAACAAAAAAATTTTTATATACCAGCATGACAACCCCCCCGTCCATACAGTAAGGAGAATTTGGGACTGGCTATTGGAAAATAACATTTCATTGTTACTTTGGCCCTCAAGAAGCCCTGATATCAATCCAATCGAAAACGTTTGGGGATATATCGTAAAGGAAATTAACAAGAACAATGATTTAATCCACAAAAATTTTGATGATTTGTGGAATAAAATTAAAAGAAACCTGGAATTATTACAATGTTCACCATGCACAAATGCTGATTGCATCAATGCCAAAGTTTAAACTAGTGGAAAAAATGGTGCCGCTTTGAAATATTAGCAGTTTTTTTTCTTTATAAAATAAAAAAAACTGTATATTTTTTTTGGGAGTCATGTATTTTATTGAATTTTAAATTTAAAGGGGGTGACAAAAAGGTAAAAAGCCAAGTTTACCAAAATATTCAAATTAAAAAAAAATGTTAACCAAAAAATAAATTTATCGTCATTTGTCCCTTTTTTAAAATTCGATGGCGTCACATTTTTTCAACTGTCAGAAAAAAAATAGATATTTGATTAAGTTCTAGAGGAATAAATAATTAAATTGCCCTTTTGAGTGTTTCCATAAAATAAGTGTTAACGTAAAAATAATGGAAATTCATACCTTACCCTGTATAACTGAAATAAAAATAACAAAATCAATTAAAAAAACCTTTTGTTCAATGTTTGTTATTGTTTATTTTTATAAAAACCTTATGAAAAAAATACCTAAAGCCGACCCTGGTCAGAAATAATCGTCTGTTGCGGTTGGCATAGCGACCGTACATTGTCGCCAGTGGTCACCACACGGTCTGTTGTTCGTTTATTACCGTCGAAGCACGATTTGAACTTGATCAGCTGATGATGAATGCTCTTAAAGATCTATAAAAAATCCAAACAAAAAATAACCAAATTGGGTATTAATCAAAGGAATTTTTGAGTAATGAAAAAAAAAAAACAACATTTTCCTTTACATAAATCAAAAAGAGATAGGATCTTTCCTAATTCTAATATTTTTTGTAAATGGAGTAAAACCTATACAAACCCGCATTTGTTGGTGTACAGAACAGGGCCGTATTTAGGCGGTGGCGAGATGGGCGCCGGCCAAGGGGGCAGCTACCTGGAGGGCGCAAAATCGGCTATGAAAAATTTTGGTTAGTATGTATGAATTAATAATAAAATATCAATTTATTCTGATACCTACAGTGAGAATGTAACCCTTTTTTTAATTTTTTTAGTATTTAATCTGCAGATAAAATGGTTTTTTATAAATTGGGGGCAGCACTATTTCTTTTTTTTTTTTTTTTGCATATTTTTTTAATTTATTAAAAATATTAATGTTACGTCTTAGTAGGCCTGCTATGCACAGTATTTTAATTACTACGATTTTATTGTTGAGAAAATGTATTCTAAGTTTAATCATCCCCAAATAAGGATGTATAGTTAATTTATATTCCACTTCTTTCAGTCAGATACAAACAGTTGTTTTAGGTAAATCATATCGTTTTCAAATAGTAGGCTAATATTTTTATATAAAAGAAATATAGAATTTGACACAAATTCCACCACAAAATTGGTAATTTAAAGAAACGAAATTTTTGGTTCAAACAACTTTCACTTTAATTCTGTAAAATTTCCAGGGAACAACCCTCAATCCTCGGTGTGGGGGGCGCAAAGAAGCCTCGCCAAGGGCGCGGCCATACCTAGATACGCCCCTGGTACAGAATTAACTGATGCGACTTTAAGTTTTTTTTACCGGGAGCCGTCTACCGGATTCAGTGCAGCCTCTTGAGCTTTTTGTTGCTAATCTCCCATTATCTTTTATATCAATCGTCCCACTAGTTTTGTTCCTTCTACAACCCCGAGTCTTTTTTTATCTTGGGACAGTCCATGAAGGCTGATGCCTAAGTACTAACGTATCCTGGGTGTCTTAAGTGTGGTAAGAGGAAGTTTGTTTACACGGGCCTAAATATTTGGAGATTGGGAGGAGAAGGAAAAACTTCTGCGGGTAGCAGGTTCCATAGTCTTGACACTCTAGGGATGAAGAAACAAAGAAAACTGGAAGTTCGGGGCCTCTCTAGCTGAACTGTAAAAGGATGCATAAAAGTTGAATTTTTTTTGCTCTGTTGGGGTGCCAGAGAAGGAATTATACTGGCCAACTCCCTATAAGCAGAAGCCGTAAAAATACCTAAAGAAGAGGGGACAGATCCCCTATACCTCGAGGGGGGGGCAAGAAGAGAAAGCCTTTTTTAAGCGTAGGATCATTAATAAGACGAACGGCTCTTTGAATGGAGTCCAGAATGCTAAGTGTTGTAGGGAACGCCATTCCCAGGCATAAGAACAATATTCAAAAAGAGGGTCTGTTTTGGGAGAGAGTATAAAAGATTGAAGAAGAGAAATACTTTCTGGCTCGAAAGAGGAACCAAGCTTTTGAAGCTGCCAAGGCTATGGATGTAATGTGTTTGTGCCAAGTAAGGTTATTCTCAAAAGTAACGCCGACAAGATTAAACGAACCTGTTTAGAACTTGGCCGCTCATATAACGATGAAACCGGAAGACTTTTTTCACGACAGCGAACATGACTGTGTTTTCTGAACATTAAACTGAACAAGATTTTTGGCGCCCCAATCCAAGATATGTTTGAGGTCTTGTGAAAGAGATACCTGCATTGACCTGCGTTTGTTTTCCACATTAAAAATTGGTGGATTTGGAAATTAAAGAATTTTTCCATTACTTTGCAAACAACAGAAAAAAGGGATATAGGTCTATAGTTAGAAGGGAGAGTTTTGCATCCTTTTTTGGGAACAGGTGTGCAGCGTTTCAACTCTCCGGGAAAATGCCCGTGTCGTAAGAGATTCGAAAGAGGCAAGTTAGGATGGGTGCAAGCTTGAAAGCACATTTTTTTAAGACAATGCCATCCAGCCTAGATGATTTCTTGGTAATAAGTCTGGTTGGTTAATATACCCTGTGGGCTTATTTTGGTGGCCCAAATAATCCCTGTATTTTGTGGTTCAACGCTTCACATTTGCACATAATGCTGTAGGCTGTTTTTTTCCTGATCGCACATTCTGCAACTTTGATCCCCATTATTATTAAGTTCCTATCTTGTGTAGGTATACTTTGTCTAACAATAAGTAGTTCTTTCTTCGTTTTTTAAATGGACCCTTCATAAAGCTTTCTTTTCTACTAACGAGTATTCCTCGTGTTTGTTTCGGATCCACTCCAAACATAGGTTTTTGTCCAAAGTATAGAGTGGATAATCCCTGTTGTGCTAGCTCATCCACTTTTTCGTTGTCTTCTATTCCCGAATGTCCCAGTGCCCACAGGTGAGTTACCCTGTTGCGTTCTCCTAGGACTTACAGTTCTTTTTGGCATTCCCATGTCAGCTTGGAAGTTAGTGCCCCTAGTGATGCGTGGCTGTCTGTGATTATGCAGTTGTTGTATGTAAGTTGGTACGCGTTCAACACAAAACTTTATAAGCCCTGATTAACACCCTTTCCGGATCCAGGCTGTGGATACCAGTTAATACGAATTTGTATCCATATCTGGATACGGACTGTAACTAACAAAGTAACAGGAATAATAAATACGTGGTATTTCACAATAAAATATAATTATTAGTTTAGTTGAATTAGTGGCTATTGGAAAGCAGTGTGAACTTATCATCTTCAAGCTTTTTTTTAATTACTACGTTATACAATAGAATAAAATTGAGTTTTTTGTAACTACTCTTGGAAATATGCCATTTGCTATGAAGATGCACTCACCAAGCTACCTGTCAGAAAATCCCAGTAAGAGTTTTTAAATATTATAGTAGTCTTTTTTTATAATCCATGTTTACCATAAATGATTATGCCGACAATAAACAAAAGTCAGCAAGAGTATTAAATTTGGCATGTAAAGATCGGCCATAACACTGTAACCATTCGCCTGGATATCTTAATGTTATTAAATTTTGTAGTATTTTAAAAGTGTCCACTTTTGGTATGCAAAGCAGTTTTTTATAAGAAAGAAATTAAGTTTTGGAACTATTTTTCATAGTACACCTGTTACTTTTTTAAATTTTAGCTAAGTCCTATACATCTTAATGTTACTTAAATTTTCATATAATTTTTATATACTTACAATTAGTTTATTTAAATAATTTCTTTGCTGCTAAAAGTTTAAATAAAAGGAGACAGTCGATTAAAAAAAATCTTATAACAAAGCCGCAACCCTTCTAAGAAAATCTGAAAAATCATTAATACATATATTTCGTGTGAATTTTCGCGTAATAAATAATTGCTTGGGATTTTCTTTAAGTAAAAGTAATAGGGGTTTTAAAGTTTAATTAGCCTACGGGGTAAAAAGATTTGATATAAAATAAGACTTACTTCATTTAGCACAAAAATCTGGCCTATTGCCTTTAACTTAAGAGCACTGGAGAGAACAATTATTTTTGCTGATATTGCTTTGTGTTATTTAAACAAATATGATGATATGATGATGTCCCAAACATTTTTATTAAATCTGATAAGGTTTTTTGCAGTCGCCAGACAAGATCCCTGTTTTGATGCCGGTCTCGGGGTATAGACTTGTGCTCTCCCAACCAGCACATTTGGCTTATATTTCGCCCATTTTAAGATATGTTTTTAAAATTATTTTATAAAACTCCTATAAAGGTTTAAGATAGTACTATTGGTTTTATTATTGCTTCACAAAAGACGATTAGTGATCAGGGGCAAAATATAACAAACTTTTGGTGTTAGGAATATTCTCAGGCCCATAATAATAAAAAAATTAAATTAAAGTTCCATATCGTTCTGTAAGAACCTTTACAGAACTTACATTATAGGGGCAAAACATCTTGGAACAATTTTTGCTTATAATAAATAACCGTATACATCTATAAAGCTTTTATACAAGAAATTAATATGGGCTTACCTGCCAAACATGAGGAGAGCTTATGACCGACCCCCAATCCCAACTGTCAACTCTCGACTTCTGGAATCCCGCCTTTCGGTACGGTTGTCTATTTATAATGGATTTTAACTGATTATATCTATACAGGGTGATTCCTAAGTTAAGGCTTTTTTTTAAGTGTGTGTAGAACTTGTGTAATTAAGAAACTTTTCTAAATATTTTTTTTCAAAAACCCAAAAGTAACAAAGATACAATAATTTTTTTGAATATGTGTTTAGTGAGGGCCTGGGTATAAAAAGATAGTTAATTTCTTATTAACGCTTGTTTTTTGTCTTGTTAATCACGTAGTATTAGTCAGTCCCATCGCTTTAACCGGACGAGGCGATGAATAATTTAATTTTAATTTTTGGTAAATCGAGAAAATGGCACAATCCAAAAACCATGAATACGTGGATATATTCGTTATTTATGTAGAGTGTCGTTAATCTCCAAACGTTACTTCGAGATTGTACGCGCGACGGATTCCCTTGCGGGCTCATTCTGGACCCAAGTACTCGGGTGATTGCAAGTCAGGTCGGTTTAAGTCAAAAAAAGCGTGGAAAATATTGCGGAAATATTACGTTTAACGTGTCCAAGCACTACAGCCCAAAGACTTCTTGGGGCGGTGAAAACTTACTTAAGACAGGACCGTATTCGACACACTAAATGAATGTTCCTTATTTTTAGTATTTTAAAGAAGTTATTTAAAAAAGTTGTTTATTTTAATAAGTTCTATATCCAGTTAAAAAAAAGCTTTAACTTAGGAATCACCCTGTATATTCTTAATAGTACTTATTGATTGGACAAAACCTCAAAATTAATGAAATGCTCTGGATCCGGCCCAGTCGGTTACACTGTGTTTCATCCTCATTGAAAATGGTGACACTGTTGTAGGCCGCAGATACCCTTGACAAGAAAACACCAACTCTAAATACTATCTCAATACAACAAGGGTAAACTTAGAGGTACTTACGCCAACTTTATTAAATTTAAAACTAAATACACTTGACAGTTGTCTTCTGTGTTTTGGAATACATGTTGGAGCTTGCTTGGATAATTATTTTCCGGTAGGCAGAGCAGATCCAATTTCGAGGCCTAAAGGTTTTCCTGATATCAACTTATAAGACATGTTTATCAGATGTTTATCAAAAAAAAAAAGTTTAGGATACTTTGGTAAATACACTGAATTTATAACAGTGTAAGTTATGCATTAAAAAGAAACTGTTATAATTTTAAAAAATTTCTATAAATTTGTCTCCATTACGAAGGCTAAATAAAAAATACTAAACTAAGCATTGTTTCCCTGTTCCTAATGAAATTTTTGATGGCATCGGATCCTAAAAACTTTAAAATTGGGAAACTTCAGTATTCAATATGTTATTTATTACCTAAACGTCAAGAAGTGTATACATTTTTAAAAAATGATACTTGAGAAAACTTTATATTAAAAACCTGAAAAAATAGCAACTCGAAACTGTAGCGTGTCGTATTTTTATACAGAGTTTTTTTAATAAAAAAATGTTCTATTGACTGTCAAGTTTGTCATTACAAACGTGGTTTACCCTGTATTTATTTTTTATTTTAAATGTATTAGACTACTTACATAACCTCGAACAAAACAGAAAAATAGATTTTATTCTTACCCATATTTCCATTACGTTCCGGAAGTTTTATAAGTTTCGTGCTCTCTATCAGTAATAGCGGATGCAATCGACGATAAAGGATGGACCCTTGTTGCAACCAAAACAAAGTGGATAACAAGCGAACGGAGTAAATCGGAATCAGAGCAGTAGAATATATATGTGAAAGTTAAAGTCAGGAGCGTTCTTCAATTGCATTTTCTTAAAATACCGGTTAAAAAAATTGATATATTATCACGTTCGCTGCGACACCAGTCACATATATGTGGTAACCTTCATTGTTACACCGGGCAAATGGTTGTGACATCTATTACGTTTCGGCGAAGGCTGTATCTTTTTTAACCGTTTTTTTCCCACTGCAGAGTTACAGGTAGCTATCTGATGCTGTTAACATGCTCAACTTTCTTAGAATGCTTAGATATACCGGACACATGAGACCGGTAAAGCACCACGTTAAAACAGTTTTACAAGACGCCAAAAATATTTGAATTATTAAAACAAAATAGGAATATTGATAGTCCTAATCTTTGATGTACCTAGTGGATCTGCGATTTCAGGAATTTTAAAATTTTAACCCAATACCGGCAAAAATCAAAAATTTTTTTTTAGGGAACCCCAAAGGGCGAGGCACCACTCTTTAAAAATACAAAAAACCCGCAGATAAATAAAAAAAAAAATTACATCAAATTCACCAGACCTAGTTGAATTTACTGGTGTACAGGTAAATAAAATGCAAATAGTTTTGGATAAAATTTCTATTTGGAAAATTCTGATAATAATTTTTTTGCAGATAGATAACGTAAATCCTACAACGAGTAATCAAAAGTTGTCTATTTCCAGTGAGCCACAGGCTGTCTCTATGATAGGGAAACCCAATCGAAAAATCACTTGAAAGTGGCAACCCAGTGAAAATTAACTTTGGGAAATGACCCAGGATCCATTTACCGGGGAAACACCAACCTCAGATCCGGGCTATGAGCCAAGTTCACTTTTAAATACCTCCGATCAAGAGTCGCTTGCCTCTAATAGCGATAATGAACAACTTGGTTTGGATTTTGTGGACGAAAGTAATGCAGAAGGAAAATTTTAAAAGGGGGCTAATGAATTTTTAGGTACCTAACTTACTTTTTTATTATCATAATTCTAACGAAAATACAAGTACCATGGACAAAATTTTTCTGTCATTTTTTTTAGAAAGTCTTCATAATTTGGCCTACCAATGGATAATGGATAATGGTGAACATGGCGGAATACTGCCCAGCAAAAAATTAATTTGGGAAACCAAAAAATGTGCAGCAGTCCCTTAGGACACATTTAAACTTTTCATAGATAAGGAAGTGATAAACCCAATAGTAAATGAAACAAATAGGTATGCTCGACAACAGATAGCCCGCTGAAAGTCGAAAGAACAAGTCACGCATCAAGTCTTGGACAGATACTAACAACCAGGAAATGTTTAAATTTTTTGGAATAATTTTATGTATGGGACTAGTAAGAGTTCCAACAATTAATCTTTACTGCTAGAAACATGACCTTATCATAATAATTATATAACATCAAAAAATAACTAGAGATCGATTCTGCTACTATTGCAATATGTTCATTTTAACAACAATGAAAAGTTACCTGGTTCCCAAGATCGTCTCTTTCGTATTAGACCCTTTGGCTCTGCTTTACTCAGATACCAAAATATTTTAACACCAGGCAAAGAAATTGTCATTGATGAAAGTATGATTCCTTGGAGAGGGCGTTTAGGTATACGCCAATATATTAAAACAAACTACACAAGTACGGCGTTAAGCTATATAAGTTGTGTACCTTAGAAGGTTATACCATAAATGTAAAGGTATATTGTGGTAAGGAGAATATTCAAAACGATTGCAGCGACACACATACAGTAAAAGTAGTCATGAACCTCTTGGATCTTGTGCTTGATTCGGGTCGCATCTTATACGGTGAACTTTATAGGGGTCCACTTGTAAAAAACTTCAAGCAAAGAAAACTTTTTATTGTGGTACACTTAGATCAAACAGGAGAGGTCTACCAAAAGAGTTTATTAATCGTCGTATTAGAAAAATGAAGTGATAGAGTACATAATGGAAAGGGCATTAAAATAATAGAGTGGCACAAAAGGCCCATTCTTCTGATATCTAATAAAAAGACCATGATATCAATTTGTATGATACTGGTAAAAAAGAAGTTCGGAGGCAGTTCTTAAACCTAAATGTTTCATTGACTATAATAAAGCCAAAAAAGGTGTTGATCTGTGTGACCAAATGTCCTCTTACTATACAGCTTACGAAAAGGGCTTAAATGGTACAGAAAAACGGCATTTGAATTACTTTTGGGAACTACCATTGTCAATTCTCATGTGGTTTTTAATGAATCTAATAAAATAATAAAAGCCTTAGCATGGTCCAGTTTAGAGAGAACCTAGCAATGGCGCTAGTGGATGAAGATTCTGAACAGAATGTAAGGTCAGCTTGCACTCCCAAAAGGGTACATACATTCGCTTATGAACAAGGACCTGGAAAACGGCGTCGAAACTGGGTAGGCTGCTATAAAAGCTAAGAGCTACATTATCCAGTAAAGAGGCAGACAAAAAGTTAGCAAAGTGTCAAGTTACTGTGCTGATTGTGATCTAAAACCAGCAATGTGCCTCCTGCTTTAATGAAAGCATAGAAAATTATAATCAAAATTGTAAACAAAATATTTATGTTTGTTAATGTTTCATTTTTTTTTATTTAATAAGGGTGTTCTTTTTATTTTTCATTTTTGTAAATATCTTACACTTACGTTTTTTATAAAAAATATGTCCAATTTAATAGGATATTTTGCATATTCTTTTAATTAGCTCTAAACGGCTAAAACCCTATAATCTTATAATAATTTTGAAGGCAAAAATGCAAAAATACATGTTATTAGTTAAACTGATTTTGAAAAATAATATGAAAAAAGGGCCATACACACCAGGCATGTGTTCTGGTACTGCCGCAAAGAAAAAACACTAACCAGACACATGCGTCTGGTCCCGTGTTTTTGAACAGGACACTTGTAACAGGTTTCGCAGAGAACGTGTTAAGTGACAAGAAAAGGTAAATACCTAATAAATATATTTTTATAGCAAGGATACTTTTTAAATTTTTAGACATATCTTAAACGTTTTTTGTACCATTTTTAAATCCGTCCATTTTTTTAATTTTTGCTCAAATTTGTTGTTGACTCTGTTTCAAATACCTTGTAGCGTGTAAAGCCAGTTTATTTCGATATGTTTCGATATGGAGGTGGTTTTTTTTGTTCCGTTTTTTGGCTTTGATTTCCCAGGAAATCGTTTGCCAGCTCTCCCTTTTCAGATACACGTTGCGGGCAACGTGAGCTTTCCCAGATTCGTCAGTGGAATTCTGATTCCGGCTCGAAACCCTCGGAAATTCCGAAATTTTCACAAAACTTAAAATTTTCCAAAAGATTTTTTATCTTTGCAAGGCACAAAAATGGAAGTCCGACCAGGAACGGCTACCGTTATCACGCATAACCCTTTCTGTCAGTACTGCTCCTTCCTGCTGAGCGCGCAACCATCTTCCGCCATTAGGAAAATTCCTCGTGCGTGGGGCTCTCAGAACGAAACAGGTATAGAATCTTCGTTCACGGCGCTTAGCCCCAGAAGAAGGACTCCACCGTTTGGCTTGAGTTTCTCCTTTGATCCCGACGGTAAAAGCTGTTGATACAGCGCCTTCAGGCGCCTTCCCGGAAAAAACTATGTAGTTTTCTTATCGCGAGCACTTCACTGATCGGAGGTCAAACAGGAACTGTTATGGAGGTGGTTCGTTTCCTTCAGCCTACATGGTACTGGCGACATAACGGGCTCCTCGCGTTGCCTGGCGGTAATGTCCGCTTGACAAAAACCTTAGAACTGGTTCTTAATTTTACCTTATTTCCTCTTTTGGTAGTTATGCCGTAACAAAGTGAACGATTGTTGGTTATTATCAATGGTTAAAGTGAGAATTCGACAATCAGGTATGTTTAATTTTTGTTCCCCTATTGGATTCCATTTTGTTTCACTTTTTAATCTTATTTTATCCAAGACATCCTAGTAATTTTGGGTTTCTTTATTTTGATTTTGTCAACGCTAGCCGATGCACTATTCCTGCTTTTAAAAAGCCAGTCTCTTAAACCCGCATTTATGGTAAGTTCAATTTTGTTTCTTTTTATTGTTTTTTTTTTGGCTTAGGCTACGTGAATACCCGTAAATACCCAAATAATACCTGTTTTAATATTATTATAAAAGGTTTTATTTCTTTTTGACCTTAGAAGGTTTTAATACAGTTTTTTTAAACAGGGTTTTTTAGAAATGGTTTCGCTAGTCTGAGTTGTCTCCCAGGCCTTTTTTCCATCTTTTATGGTATCCATTGAACCGTGACCACGTGACATGCCGTCACAGTGACCAACTCGATGCTTAGCGATAGCAGGACATTTCAGGCAGTTAAACGGCCGATAAAAAACAGGTCGTATTTTACCTTTTTTATATGAATTTTCATCGGACTGCGACGACGTATTTATCTTTTTTATATATTTAATTTCACTAAATAAAATATATGTAAAAATTTAGTTTATTATTATTACTTTTTATAAAAATTTTAGGACCATTTCTGGTTTAAAGTTAATTAATTATATATATTTTTGGGTTTAATAGCGCTGTATATTGTGTATATTCTTCTGCTTGTACAAGTAGGGAAGTAATAGGCGTTCCTTTATTACACAATTGCGTTACTTTTTGATATATTTATATAAAATCACTTTTTTCAGTCTTGTCGAGATTTCATATAATCATACTATTATTATAAATTGGTTACTTTCGGGGTTTCAAACCAATTTAAAACAATTATGTAACTATATATAGAAGAAACACCGTGGCGCCTAATTTACTTTCGTTATAAAAAAGCAAATTCTTACCCATGGCATTCTGCTCTACACGGCGAACAGCTAAGCCGAAGGCATAAATAACCTATTTTGTAACTCAAAAAAATAGGTTATAACCTTATAAGGGAAGGTGAATTGTGGCCTTAGGTGAGGTCGGTGTGTCAAGTAAAGAAAATAAAAGAAGGACAAATCGACATTTTACTTACCATTTGAAAACTTAATCAGGCATGGATCAGAGAAGTCCGAGGATACACAGCTAGGGGCACTGGACGTCGTAGGGGAAGAACAGAGCGTCAAGTTCGCCGACTTAAAATTTTGGCTATTAGACATAGCTTTAGTTTGATTCGGACCATTGCGAATCAATAGTTTAAAAACCGGGTAAAGAATTCAAAATAAGTACAGTGTGTTAGCCCTTTTTTGCCGTTTTCATTGACGCCTGAGCGTATCGAAGCAATTGACTGCAATGGTGCGAAGACAGACTTTTGTGGGATCAGTTGATCTTTCGTGATGTAACTTGCTTTTGTTTTGGTAAGCATAATGGTCGAGCAACCTGGTAAAATAAGTAATCCACAGTTTGATATAAAGGAGCATGTTTATTACGCCCCTTAGACTCTAGTAGCACAATGAGATAACTTAAGAGAATATAGACCAACTCATCGGATCAATACCCAGACATGTAAGAGAAATTAGGGATCTTCGACATCTATTTAACCTTAATTTTGTTATTGATCATCCGATTTGGCTAATCACCTAATCACTTAATCATTTTAGACGAGCGGCGCACACCCCTAAAACCTAGAATCCAAGAAAAAAATAAACGATTTTTCATGTCTAATACGCTACACTTTTGTTGCCTCTTCATAGTTATTTTCGAAATTTTCACTGTATAAATTTGCCTTTATAATATGGCTTTAAACCAAGTCTGGTGAAAAGTATGAATTTTTGAAAAATCTGTCGAATATACAGGGTGTCCCAAAAGTAATGGGACGCAGAGCAACAGCAGATTTCTTGGGTCGAAATAATGCAATTTACGTAAACTTGCCTCATCCCAAAGTTGATAATAACTAGGATACAGGGTTTTAAACTTTTAACTAAGTGACATAGGCCTACAAAATTAGGGCTCTGGGCGTTCTCTAAGGCGAGAAATTTAAATTCGTCCATGCTTTTGCTGTTTCTACTAGAGGGCGCCAGCTACGGCCTACCTCACATGTTTAAGATCGCATAACTTTTGTTTAAGCCTAGTATATTCACCTGTTTATTAAAAAATAAGTTAGTTAATTTCCTCTGCATCAAAAATGTATACCTCATTTAAGTCTCTAGAAGCAACTGTTTTCGAGATAAACGCACTTTAAAGGACTCCGCAATTTTTTTATGGAAAACGTTTCGGCCAATTGTTTTTAAACTTTGCATGATAGTTTCACGCTGATCAAAGTTTCAGGCACAAACCCAAAACCTCTAACCCCCCCAAAATTACTCTCAAAGGTCCCCAAATTCGCAGTGACTTTTGAGGGTGATTTTGGGGATGTTGGAAGAGTTTTCGGGTTTTGTGCCCGTGAAGACTTTTGATCAGCGTGTTAAGAACTATCACTATGCATAGTTTGAAAATAATTGGTCAAAACCCATTTTTTATAAGAAAATTGCGGGGTCCTATCTCGAAAGCAGTTGCTTCTAGAGACTTAAATGAGGTATACATTTTTGATGCAGAGGGAATTAATTATACTAACTTATTTTTTAATAAACAGGTAAATATGTTAAGCTTAAAAATTAGGCCATCTCAAACAAGTTAAACATGAAAAAACGGATTTTATTCTTGCATTTTGGGTTAAAATTGCGTTTTTAACAATGGTCTGCCTCTTGTAGCAAAAAATAAACTCCAACGCAGCGTTCTTAAAAACATAAAGTAAAACCATAAATGGCTATTTACTTATGTGGTCACTATCTCGTTAAATAAGCGTTTTTTTGTGCCAAATTACGCCTATTTACGTATATTAGCTGTCGTCAGCTATGCATATGAGCATAAGCTATTAAAACATAACACCTGTTGCCTGGTAATCTGGACATTGTTAATACGGGTAGGTACCTTAAATTTAAGGCCCATTTTTTTCTATGACGCCTATTTAAACAATTTAGCTTTTGTTGCTTTACGAGAGGTATTATATTTTTTTATTATTATTAATGTTTTATATAATTTTGATTTTTTTATATCTAAAAACCGGTAAACGAATTATTGCCAAAACTTTGATAGCTGCCTTATTTTTAAAAATATTAAAAGTGTTTATAGGTTCAGCAAGCTATCGAGGCGTCAAATATGTAGCTTTGGATCGGATCCCATTTGTTGACAAAAAGAAATAATATTTTTTAGGAAACAACTAGTTAAATTTGACGTTTTTTATTTTTCCAATAGTTGTAGTTAAATAAAGTTTGTTAAAAAAATATTTGAACTGAAATTAATTTTAATTTTTATTAAGGCCAGCAATATTGGTACCTTACTAGTTAAACAACTGTTTACATACCTTTTTAAATAAGTTTCTTCACATTTTATTTATATTTTTTTCAAATTTAAAATATATGCTTAAAAGAGCTACACTCTATATGTGGCAGAATAACATTTTCCTTGTTTTTGTTATTGTGTTTTTTATATGCTTCTAAAAGTGTCGTGTTATTCTAAAATTGAAAAAACCACTCTAATGCATTAAAGGTCGACCCAACGTATGTCAAATGATCCGAATATTCTAACCCGTGCCTTTTTTGTTAAATTTGAAAAGAGTGAGTCCCGCTTTCCTACTGTGAAAAATTAAAACCATTATTTTCCGTAAAGTATGTTTTTAAATATTAAATAACATAGGTAATTAGAATTAAAATTTAATTAAACAAAAATAAGCCTACATCTACATTATACTGTCTTGCGTTCAAAATTTTAATATTCCAACAAATAGGCAGATTTTTAAGAGATTGCCAAATACAATCGTTTTATACGTAGGTTACGAGTACCCCAAATGGTATATGAATCGTATTATGTTCTACCACAATTTTCGTGAGCAAGCATTTTTAGTATGTTTAAAGAAAAAAAAAAACAATGCCATTGGTTTAACAGAAGAGCTCATCTTTGCACTCATAAATATATGTCGTAGCCAGATTGTAAATTCCGCGGTTTTTAAAAAAGGCAAGTCACTTTTATAAAACGCGGCCACATCGTAAATATCGTTAGTTGAATAAAGGGTATGTTTTACCATTTTGAACGCGATCAAATGAGCAAATTCTCAAATAGATGAATATAAAAAGAAAATTAACATTAAAAGGAAATTAACGACAACTAACCAAAACACCAGAATCTATCAACTAGGTAATAGTTTGAAAGTTGTTTATAATCTCCAATAATTGCATTCTATATGGATCAAACCACGTAATAATTATTTATTACCACCCAAATAGGATGCAATTATTGGGGACCGTAAACAACAACTTTCAAACCATTACCTAGTTCTGGTTAGTTTTTGGTTAGTTGTCGTAAGGTTTTCCTTCTTAAACTATAAATTTTCTTTTTCATAATCATCTTTTTGAGAATGTGGCTCGTATTTGATCGGCCAGTTTATAAAATGGCTAAAAACACTAGCCGTATTATAAAATAATTCAAACTAAACGATTATTATACAATTTGGCCGCGTTTTATAAAGTGGCTAGCCATTTTAAAAAACGGCCGAATTGACTGTGTGGCTACGACATATACAATAAATAACGCAGGACCACAAAAAAAGTGGTGTGTGCTAAGTGTCGGACTAACATTTTCTGCCGTATTTTTTTCCGCTGAACACGAATCTAATGTCAAAATTGATGTCAAACAGCAAAAAATCGCAGAAAACCCCTAAAAATCGACATGGTAAATTTACTGGCAGAAACCTGCTACCCCGTATCATTGGACTAAGACTATATAAACTATAAGAAATACAAAAAATTTCATAAAACAAAAAAGAGAGCTTTCTAAATTGTCTATAAAAAATTTATTTAAACATTTATGATAAAAATAAATAATAAAGGAGATATAAACGAAAATGTAATTTTGACAAAAATTCTCAGTCCAAAATAGAAAAAAATTATTAATGTGAGTTTTGTTTTTTTTTTTGTAATAAATTATTTATTTTATTTATTTGAATTCCAAATCACTTAAAATAAATCCAAATATATAAAAAAAGTAATTTTAATTTTTTTTTGAGAGGTATAACTTAAAAAACTCCTAAATATTCGGTTTTTTGATTATAACTCGAAAAATATTGCATTTGGATAGAAAGGTTATAAAACTTAAATTAAAGGCCTTATAAAAATACCTAGTTTATGTTTTATAAAGTTTTGTGTATCTTTTATATTTTTTAAGATATGGTCGTTTTAAATTTAAAAAATTGTTAACATCTGCTGCTTGCTGTTTGACCCCCAATTTTAACTTCAGATTAGTGTTCAGCGAAAAAAGATACTTTAGAAAATTCTAGCCCGACACACCACTTTTTTGTGGGCCTGTGTAATTAATAAAACGCGTTTTAACGAATGTTTACTTTTTTGAGAATTTTGAATTACCACTATCGAATACATATTTTGATAAACTATTTTTTTAATAGCTCTAAGAAAAATACTCTTGAAAAACTTTTGTAAATTCGGCATATTTATAACTTAATTTATATTTGACAGCTAACTGCCAACTTTAGGTCTGTTGCAACGATATTTAATAAAACTTTTAACAAATAATCGTTTTAACTAGACAAATGGCTTGATAATAATAATGTCTATTTAAAAAGTTTGAAACAAAAATGGTATTTCTTAAATGAGACTTTTTCAAACAAAGATTTGTAATAATAAAATATGTCTTGTCAAAAAGATTATTTAAACAATTTGTTTTGTAAAATAATAACGTTGCAACAAATATAAAGTTGGCGGTTAGCTTTAAAAAAACATAAATCTAGTTAAATTTTACAAAAACACGTTAATTTAAAGAAAAGTTATTTAAGAGTGATTTGGTTGTAGCTAATTTAAAAAAGTATTACAATTAAAAAAGGTAAAAATCCGAATAGGGGGTCGTGACTTGGTATTTGACACAAGCTTTTAATTTTAAATCACTTTCGTATTTAACATTTCATTATATTTTTTAAAATAAAAATAAGGCAGTTTTCAATTTTTTCACTATACCTTGTATATTCTTTGAATTTTAGTAAAAGTAATTACTGAAAATATGCTTTAAGATCATGCACCAACTTTTATGACCGCACTGTATATGTTATACCAAACAGCAGCAGCATATTAGGTTTAGTTTTTATTAATTAGTGTACTTATATTAAATATGAAATTAAAAATAGCGATGGTGCAGTTAAAATTTGGATCTTAGAAGTTATTAAAATTAAAAATAATATTTGCTTTAGGAGGACACTTCCCAACCGCTGTGTTCACACATCGTCGTTTGTGGCTGGGCCCAGTAGGATCTTTTGGAACATGCGCTAGAGTTGCCGGTTATCGGCAACTCTTGTTGCCACCGTATGGACCGGGATCCGAAGCTAAGATATACACAAGGCTTAACTCAAGGTGCATACCGTGCTGATGAGTGTATGACATAGTGTGCCTTAAACAGGTGTCTCCAACGGTGCCTCTGAGATACAAGGCGACCTCTCAGAGTATCTAGCCTTACCGCGGTAATGCGGGGCTCTACCGTGGTGGACTATTACTTCCCTAGCTTCCAAACAGAAAGCGGACAAAACCGCTTTCATAGGAAAAAAGTGACAAAGGTGCGCTGAACGAAACGGATAAATCCGTTTCGAGAGGTGCCACTCAAGGTCACAAGCAGACAAAGGTGCGCCGACCGAAACGGGTGAATCCGTTACGGGAAAGGGATAATCCATCCCGAACAAACAGGTGCTTAGGAAGGGTTCCCTTAATCCAATCCATCTGGTTCCTGTAACAAGGACCTGGTGTCTGCTCGTCATACTCTCCAGGAGACAGGGACACCAGAACACATCAGAACGCATTGTGCTCGTGTCTGGTAGTGATACGAGTAAGAGGAGATGTAAGAACTCTCTCCCAATCTGGTATCGGATTTATTAGAGCTCTGATACTGTTGGGAGAAATGTAAAAAGGTGTGAGCCACAATAGACCGAGCGGTCGCAGTGGAGGGCGTAAAAAGTCCACTCACTTTAAACCTACCTACCTACCTACCTAGGAGGACACTTAGCTCTAAACCTCCCTTAGCTGGGTCATAAATTATTGTAACTGGAAATATCTGAAACACAGAATTGTTTAAAATGGGTAGGTACATATAAAAAAGAGTGAAATACCAACGGGCTGAAACCCTTTTTTGCCCTGTCAATATGTTAATATTTAGAAAATAAAGTTGTATCAAAATATTTTAGATGGGTTTTATATTGTTCTGGCCAATTTATTTATTTCAAAATATTCCATGGGCTTGTTTTAAGCGGAGTGTACAAAATCAGAATACAAAGACAAAAAAACTAAAAAAAAAACATTCTAAAATCAGAGAAACCTTTTAAAGTTTGGTAACACGGCGGACTCTTTTTTAAGTTCCAAAGTTAATTTAAAATATAAATGAAACAATAATTTATATACATATATATATATATATATATATATATATATATATATATATATATATATATATATATATATATATATATATATATATATATATACATATATATATATATATAAATTTCCTTTTTTATTCTTGGGGATAGGTTAATAAAGCAAATGACGAAAGTTTCTTGCAACGTTTGACATTATTTATTGTGCTTTTTGATGCCCTCTAAACACGAATCTCAAACAAAGCATGAATTTAATTTTAAAGAAACTAAAATACTGACACCGATTCTAATTACAAAAACTAACAATCAAAGAAATGATCGAAATAAAAAGAAAAAGAAGCTGTCAAGACAAAAAAGTATTAACAATCTTAGTCAAATCTATTTTAATTTAATTAATCCTAAATGTTTACAATCAAATATTAATAATTATCACACTGTATAAACAATATTTATAACAGCGACCATTCCTGTTCAGCATATCGAAAAACAAATTGCAAATAGAAGCCTTTATCTTTTTTGCCTTTTTAAAAAAAAAATCAATAAAATAAAATAAATCAAACGGACATAGATTTAAAATTCTTTAGTTATAAAAATGTATCAGAACTCCAAGGAGGCATGCTGTTTAAATTAATTTTAATTCCTGATTTTGTGTTAAGATAGAACTTTTTAAATGTTGATTTTAAAATTGTAATTGTTTCATGGTTTACACCACCTTTTAATACTTAAAATATTGTGTGTGTTCTGTTTGAATTATGTTTTGATTTTAATTTTTTTTTTAGATATTCCAAAAAAAATAAAAAATTTCGAAACGTTGCAATACCCGTCATTTGCTTTATTAACCATTCCCAAGAATAAAAAAGAAAATTTATAAATAATGGTTAAAGAAAAAAAATATATATATATATTATATATATATATATATATATATATATATATATATATATATATATATATATATATATATATATATATATATATATATATATATATATATATATATATATATATATATATATATATACCTTAAAATTTAAAATTTTAAGATTTTTTTTATATTTTTTTTTAATAAAAATATAGTTTTTAAAAACCAGCGTACAATTGTGTGTGGGAGTTTTTTTTTGTTTTTTTTTTAACGCCTAGCTGTCTTATTATTAAATTATATTTTTAAAATATTTTTTTAATATGACATATTTTAATTGTAAGATATTTATAAATATTTAATCAGACGTGAGCCAATGCCTTTGTTAAAAACTTATTAGAAATTGTAGTAATATATGGTTTACTTTAAAAGAAAAAAATAAAATAAGCAACCAAATATGTGCCTTAAAAATAATAATTAATATTATTCATCCGTAAAAGTTTTTTTTTCCAAATACCAATTACTGCCAATAAAACTTTAATTTTATTATGATTTTAAAAATATTTGTAAAAAGACTACTACACTGTCGTTACAGGCAATCTAACAATATACATGATTCCGATTCTGTGATTAATCGTTTTCCGTAAGAGAAACTACGACAATTTTGTACTTTTTGTATTTCGAGCACGCGTTATATCTTTAAA